>WHYT01016351.1:0-23922 GCA_009806455.1 Tetrax tetrax | reverse complement strand
CCGCGGGGCGCCGCGCAGCAGCCGCAGAGCCATGGCCGCAGCAGGCCGGCAGGCCGAAGGGGACTGCGGCGCAGGCGCCCCGCGCATGCGCAAACAGCGGCGGCTGCCCGCGGCGGGGGCGGCGGGAAACTCACCACGTATGTGCTCAGTACAGTAAAAACGAAATCCTTACCTTAAAAATACTCATACCAACTGTCTGCAGATAAACAAGTAACAGCAAGCCCTCTGTTCCTTAACGGCTTAACACAAATCCATGAAAAATCATGCTTATGTGCAATCTGAGACGGTAAGGATGAAGAACAATATAAGATGAAGTAGGAACTGTTCTTCCACCTAAAAGCAGGCTGAGGTCTTCAAAACTTTTTTTCCCCCCCTAGTCTTCATTTATTGTATTGTATTGCAAAATTCACTTTTAATTCCTGAATTATGTATTTCTAGATCTTGTGCCTGAGGAGGTAATAAATCTGAACATTGGTAAATATAAATATAGCACATGCCACATGTGACTAAACGCAATGCTTTTTTTTTTTTTTTCTCCTATCTCTGTTTACAGCTCATTTATCTCTTATAACGCAGCTTGCCTTGTGCTGAGGACTCAAACAATACTGTATTTTGCTTTGCTGTTTGAAAAAGCAGGGAGTGAAATACCTGCAGCTAGCACAAATGCTGCAGCAGGTCCATTTGGATGAGCTGAGTGTAAGCTGGCTGTGGAGCCAAGGAGGAATCACGCAGCAAATGTGCTGATTCTGCCTAAAGATCAAGAAGCTTGTTGATCTGAACAACAGCCCTGGTCAGGGCTGTCCAAGACTGGCTTGGAATGACGGGTGTTTTGCAGCTGCAAGGTAAGTTTTCCATCAATGTGGAATCCCTTGCCTCTGCTGCAAAGCCTGGTGATTTCCATAGTAGAACATGAGCTCTTTTTCCAAATTACTAGCAGTTTCTGTACCTTACAGGATCAGAAAGTTTAACTTTGATGGAAGATTCAAACACAAACCAAGGAATTAATTTATAGATACTACGTGCAAACCCAAGGTCAGACACTCGCTCATTTTATGCAGTGACCTCCTAATAATATCGCTGAGAGCTCTGTAAAATAACAGTAACAGCCTACTGCCTTCAGGGAACAAGAGACTGGCAGCTTTCTAAAGGAATGTAAAGTCCTTAATTTTTATCTCTCATTCTGCAAGCAACATAATCCTCTTTAGAGCAGCTGTAGGATACCTGCATGAAGGAGAGGTTACTGTCACTACAGGAAGATGAAGCCCTGATTCAAACAGAAGGTGAGACAGAGCACTTCATACGTGCTACTGCGTCAGATGACATTCAGTTACAGCAGTGTATATTTCCATCTGGTAAACAGAAGTCAGAAATATGTGAGACTAGGGGGAGTATGCCATGCAACACATGCACAGTTGTCCTGAACATCCAAGGTTGCATGTTTTCAGAGAGCAGCTGCAAGTGTACCATACGGTCTGGAAGTGCAACTGCATATCCTTCAAGGACACACTGCGGTCATCACGCCACCCACTACTGTTTTACGACACGTGAGTAGTGGCCATTCCTCTGGGACTTCAAGATGTCAAACGGCCCCACAAAAGCTACAGTACTGAGAAGGCCACATACGTATACTGCACTGAGCAATACAAACTAGATGAGAGAAAAAGAAATTAATGTTCTCTTTATTTGCCCTGTTCCTTGATAAACTTGTAAATATCACATGATTTCCTGCACCATCCATTTTCCTCAAAGAACAAACCAAATTAAAGCCTCCTTACACGGATGAGATCTACTATTAAAAAAAAAAAAAAAAAAAAAAAAAAAAAAAAAAAAAAAAAAAAAAAAAAAAAAAAAAGAAGTGAAGAAGTGGCTATTTCTGCCAGGATATTCCCGCTTTGAAATTCACAAAACCATGCTTCACACTTCTGGATTTCCACAGAGATGCAGCAAGACAGACATTATTCAGTAGTGACAGAAACATCTAAATATTTAGGTACTAAGAGTAGTTTAACTTGATCATTGTGAATCAAAGAAAATGGTTAGATCTAGCTCCCTAAACTGATATTTAAAATTTAGCCACTAGCCAACTACTAGAACACTGTTAAACAAAAGACAGTTGAGATGTCAGAACTTAATTTAAATATTTAAAACATAGTGGCACCATCATAATGTAAAAAAATTACTAATATAAGTAGGCATTGTTAGAGTGGGAACGTATTTAAGATGTATTTGTGTTGTAAGGACTTGGCTAACACAATTCTAACAAAACACACTTTCAAGCCTGTATATTGCCAAACTGTAGGGTGGTCATCTGAAATTTGTAAGCTAAAGGGAAGAAAAAAAATATATATATAAAGAATGTATTAACAAACCAAATGCAAAATCACTTCATTATAAACTATTATTGCTATATTCATTTCAAATAATACAAAATTATTTATTATATACAAAAAAAGCCTCCCCCGAATTTTGGTAATTAGCAGAACATTTCAGTTTCTTTAATTGCTTCCATTAGAGTCATTTGTTCATTTTATTAACACCAGATGCAATAACACAATTCTAAAAATAAACATGCATTATACAATAAATTTATATTCCTCAAAAAATGTTCATTACAATTAGTGAATGCACATGTAACTCTTCCCCCCTCACCTTTAGAGAATTATTGTTTGGAACAGAGAAAAGGGAAGGAAGGAGAAACCAAACTTAATGCTATTCAGCACCAGTAGAAAGTCAATAGACCTTTAACATTCCTGTATATCAAAAACATTTTATCTGTATCACTAAACAGGTAAAGTTTACAATATTATCCCATTTGAAGATGTACTGATTAATATTTACAATACTTTGTAGTCAATAAAACATTTTAACAATATTTAAAAATTGCTTAAATTCATAAAAGTATTGCAGAAATTTATAACATTTACTTATTTTACGTACATACAAGGAAGTCCATGTAAAACTGTCCCTGTTCATCTGAAGAACTGACAGAGTAAGGAGCAATTTTAACAGTTTGGAAAATCCCAATTATTTGAAGGCAGCTATCATTAAACATTCAAAAATCCTTAGTTGCCATTTGCTTCTGAAAACTAAAGTTCCAGTAATAAAATTGAGTATGTAAACTAACGTGTTTTTGAGATCAGTAGAAAATGTATTCCCACAGGCATAACATATTTAACGATGATAATGATTTTGTAGAAAACTGTTAAGCTGTAGTGATATCTGAACGGACAACTTGGTAATGGTCTCTACAGATATAGTAATTTTCAAATATCCAGTATTTTAGCAGCTCATTGTGTTTCCAGTTAAACCTCTGACAGTGCTAAAATACAACAACTGAATGTGTAAGACCTTATTAAAATTTTAAAATCCAATTTATTTTGGCATATAGAGCCTCTTGTAAAATGCAGCCAAGTAACATTGACTTCTGTAGTCTAAGAACAGAATAATAAACCAAACAAAAGTACACACTGTGCTTCAATCTCTAAATAATTAGGTACCCAAAATTAAGAAAAAGTAATAGAAAAGTAAAAAGAACAAAATAAAAAAATATTGCACAGCCACATTACCTAGAAAGTAAAGTTGATGTTAAAAAGCCCTAAGTGTGGATGATATAAATTATCTTCCATATAAAAAGTATAAATATCTCTTAAAATACAGCTGCAGCTATACTTTAATACCACACATTATTTGATTCATCTGTTAATGAGGTAATAACCAAGTCTCTTACAATGCTTTTCTCTACTGAAAATATTTTAGGGCAGCAACAAGAAAGAATTTTTCTAAAAATATTTCTGAGTCAAGAACAGCAATGTGTGCAGCTCTCCCTATTAGAGAATCTGCTGTATTGGGTAATGCATTAATTACATTATAACGAACCAAATTACATTCCTTATTTTGAAGAACTGGCAGAAGCAGGTTCTGGATCATCTCAGCATAAATTGGTCCTGTAGAGGAAAAGAAAAGTTGTACTGTGTGAATCACCAGAAACAAATACAGTTCTTTGACCTTGAACTCAAAATGAATATATTTCAGAATAAGGGAGGTAATAGAGATGTGTTACGCTGTTGTTCTGTTAAGATAGAATATACAGGAAGTTTAATTTCCTCTGAAATCTTGGGAAAACAATTTTAAGCCAAGCATTTTAGTATTTGTACATTTTTAGTGAGAATGTGCTCATCAATATTAATTTGTTACAGTATGTAAAACATATTTATTTGTCGATATGTAATGCTAGAATGCAATTGTGCTAGGATGTCTCGACAGTGAATACAACAACCAGCCATCACTGAAAATGAGAGAACTACCTTTTCTTTCAGTGCTAGTACTAACCCTCTACTAAATACAGCCCATGTGCTTGATGATGCAACTTGATGTCCTCAAGAATCAAAGCTACTTGTCTTCCCTGTTCATGGAGTAACACACCAGGGTCTGTTTCATCCCACTTAACTTTCAGCAAAGTCTGTAAGCTAGAGATTTATCCAGTTTCATCTCCTTCTGCAAGTAATAGAACAGGACAGATCCAGAACGCAATTCAGCTCCTACACGAATTTCCTCTCTCTATTGCTATAAACTCAAAGTGTCTAAGTTTGAGGTTATAGTAAAGGTGCCTCAGTTAAGCACCTAACTTAAATGGGATGAATCTTAGATCTATGAAGTTTAACCTGAGTGGTCTGTTTATCTTGCAGGGTATTTATTACCTGATTGTTTATCCTTTAAAGCTGTTTTACACATCTCAATGCGAGCGGAGTGATAAGGAACATAACGATCCTGCAGAGAGCCTACTAATACAATGTTTTTGAAGTAATGAAGACCTACCGGAAAAGAGAAAAAAATATATATAATATAACAATTACTACAGAATAATTAAACATTTTACAACTGAAATTTGTCACCGATTTATTACAAGATTTTGCACAAAAAGGCAGAAAAATCCATTACAACAGGTGTATGTTGTAATAAGTAACAAAGAATAACAAAACGTTGAGTAGTGGCCTTTTCTCTGTAGATACTTTAATAGATAAGGGCATGACCCAATTGTGATATTTCCTACTTAGACAATGGTTCAAACCTTCGTCTTGCTTCTTAGGAATAAAGTGGTTCATTTCTGGCTAACAGAAGGGAGTAAAGCCTCCGCATTGCTTAAAGAAACCTAAAGATGGATGGTGCCTTGTATTCACTGCTTTCAGTCCACAGCGTAGCTGCATCAGGGTTAATGCCTAGCATCAAGACATACGTGATAGAGCCCAGCTAGTGTAGGTGCCTCTATTAGGCACTGCCTCATGAAAAGTCTGACTAGCTTAAGCACAGGTGCGAGGTCCACCCAACACAACTCCCCAAATGTAATTAAACCTTTATAATTAAACCCAGACTTTCTACCTCTTGGACAAGAACTCTAATAGTAAGATGATGCAAAGGTAGGAACCCTCAGTAATGATGGAGTTACAGTCCTCAAGACATCCATGTTTTCTCAAAAAAGCTTCAGCAGATTTCCAATTTGCTTTAGGCCAAATACAACTGAGGCTTTTAGGATAACAGGCTGCCTTTGCCTTAGAACAGCCCCTTCTGAATGTCACAGCCATCCACAGTTAAATACAAAGGCAACTGTTAGGCAAACCCAGAAAACACTAAAACAGTTTAGGTGTCTGTGAAGGTAAGCTATACTGAAAAGCAGCCAGCCTGAATGGCTCTCTGGGAATCTCTTAGGTATTTGGTGCTTACATCTCATCACTGGTAGATTTGATCCAACTCTATTTGTACTGGTGCTAATGAGTTTTGCACTGGTGCTTAGTCCTGCTTTTAATTTCCAGAGAATAATGGTCAGATCCTGTAACTGTTAGTTCTTAGTTTACAAAATGGACTTAGTCCATCCTGAGAATTATAGACATACTGCAAATAAAGTTACTCTTCAAACGGGCTTCTTGGAATTGCAGCAAACACCTTCTGTGTTAACCTCCACCAATCAAACACTTCTTTCTTTAAAAAAAAAAGGTATCTGATTGTGTAGGAAAACAAATTATTTGCTATCTGCTTTTCAGAAGCTGTACTGCTGGGAAAAAGGTCTCTAGTTTCCCTGTTTTGTTCAGACTCCATAGATAATACAGTATTAATACATATCTGTTCCTAAAGCCATCAATAGAGCTCAAAGTGAAAAATCTCTCCTTTTTTTTCAGAGATTGTTTCCTAATTTTCAGTATCTTGTACACTCCATGTGATGAAGACTACATCTCCGAAACATGTTCGTTACAGAAACAATGGTGAACAACTTTAACATTTGAAAATGTAAATGTATCCTCCCAGATTTCACATATGATTGGAAAAAAACCAAACCTGTAAATGTATATGTATATGTATATAAACATACAGAAAATGCATCCAAACTAGATCCTAGTTCCTGTCCTCTTCAAATAGGAAATCTGTTTGGTTTTTTTTCCCTTCGCCTGTGCCCACTGAAAAACAACACTGTCTGAAAAGATCAGCTAAATCACTGTAGTCTTTTATTTGACGTCTGATGAAAAATGACTGCAGCAAATCTTACATGAAGATGCAGATGCCAGTTCCAAACCTTTGTACTGAGTTGAAAAGAATGCATTTGGAATAAATCAAGGAAAGGAATCCTCTGCAGGCTAATCTGTAATAGTTTTGTGAATTCCCTGGGAGTCTATCTGTCTTGTATTACATTTTTTTGGTATGCGCTTTCCCTAGAGAAATATCCATTAGCATTCATGTAAAAGGTACAACGAAGTGCAGTGCCTAGATCTTTTAATAAATCTGAAGAAGGAAGAGAGATCCTGAGAAATCTTTAGAGGAACATCAGTCTACATCAATGAACATTTAAGTAAGACTCTCTTCATCCTCACATGCAATGTAATACAAACAACTCCCCTTCCTCCCCACCAAAAACAAGGCTTAGGACATCACAGTCTAATAAATTAGGCATTCTCTTTTGGTCACAGTGACTCATTTTTATGCTTCATATTCTGGTTCATTTACAAAATGTCTTGGGGGTCCCTTCATTTTAGGCACGACAAATATCAGGAATCTTTCATTACAAAAAAGTGAATCAGAGAACTCCTCAATAGGAGCAAAGAAGGCACGTAGGATAATTCATAAGCATGAGTTTTATTGTTTAACTATTCTTGGGTGGTTTTTCTTTGGATGGCTCTTTGTGCCTATTTTGAAGAAAAACATCCAAGTCTTATGTCTCGAAGTTGTTTATTCTGACATGGTTCATATGATATACATAGACCACATATGACTATTGTTGTTGACAACTATACAGATGGGAAAGAGAGGAGTCAAAATGGTGCATATAAATGTACGGAGCCTAGCAACCTCTTCGATTTTTAACACATAATAGAACTCAAACCATTTGTCAATGAAAAGGAATTGCATGGTTTTCAAGGGCATTCTTTCTGCTCTCCTGACAGGCTGTGGGACTACTCAGGACATAGGTACAGAATGATCTCTAATATGGAAGTCTGCAGTGCTAGATTGTGCCTAAATTAAGTATACTTGTTGGCAAAGAAGCCAACACTTACTTCCTAGACTTTAAATATATTCTGCCTTTAATTATATTAAAAATTCATTAATAAATTGTGAACAAGAATGCAATTCAGTTAATTCCTATGGTCCACATCTTTATTTTCCCACATCATACATAATACAAGATCTGTCACACATATTTTAAGTATTAAAAAAAATCCCAAACTTAAAATTATTCCAAGTAATCAGTGAATCTTTTTTTACTTGTGTAGCAAAATTTTCAGCTGCTGAATTAAGAAACCAACCCCAAAATCTAATTAGGACAACATTTCCAGATTGCTGTAGTTAGGCAGAAATGTTGGGAGATTAAAACCTAATTCTGTCAGAACAAAATACTTTTGAACTCATCACAGCACATCATCTACTGAATAGATAACACATTTTTGCAGAGCACTACAAAAAACACTGAGGTTGTAATTAACTAGAAAGCATTGACTAAATTTTTCTACAAGATTTGAGATAGCTTGGAAGAGAACAATCCAAGTGAAAGTGTTATTTCATTGCTGAAATAACAAACTTTGTCCCATATAACAGAATGTTGTTTCCTGTAGTAACGAACCTTTAATGGGATTTCCAAATTTTCATAGAATCATAGAATGGTTAGAGTTGGAAGGGACCTTCAAAGGTCATCTAGTCCAACCCCCCTGCAAGGAGCAGGGACATCCCTGACTAGATCAGGTTGCTCAGAGCCTCATCCAGCCTGGCCTTGAATGTTGATGATCCTTATCACCTAATGGAACTTCAATCTCAGTTAAAGTCAATTTAAGCACACACAGTACAATTTCTATTATTTAACCACTGCACCATTCATGTCCAACAGTGAATTCTGAATAATAGCATTAGTAGTTATTGAATTAATGATATCTATACATTCATGAACCATTTTTCCAAATAACAGGTCTGGAAAATCAGTCTGGAACAGCAAGTATAGAGAACTGGTAACTCTCAACTAACTGCAATCACACAGGAATACATTTTTATATACATTCAGGCACCAGAACCAGATGTTAAGTCTGCCCTCTAGCTATAGACAGCATCCAAGTAGGGAATGGGCAATGAAGCCACTGGTACAACAGGCTGCTGATATTCTCCGGGACTTGTATGACAAAACAGGTAACAAAATTACATACCACTGCCCTTCAACTAATTCAAAACAAGGCTTCAATTATTTGCAGTGGACAATATTCACTGTGGATACCAGAGAGTTCCTGAGCATAATCAAATCAAAATAACTTTCAATGAGCTTAAAAAAAAAAGAGAATACAATAATCTGATTCCGTTAGTAAGCTGCTGTTTTCCTTAGGAATACACTAATAACAGAATCTTACAATAGAATAATTTATGTTGGAAGGGACTTTTGGAGATTACCTGATCCTACCCACTTGCTGAAAGCAGGGCCAACTTTGATGTTTTCATCACCTAGCTCATGGTCATACCTGGTTGCTTTGACCAGGTTGCTGTGACTACCTTGACAGTTTTGTCAAGGTAGAATAGCCACAATGTTTTCTACAGTTCTGTCTATTTACATACTTGTTTGAAAATAGGGATCTGGAAGCTTTGCCAAAAATACAGTCTAGAAACAGGGGCTTCAAAAATTATGCCCTGGAAGGCAGCCATCTCCTGCAGTTGGTCTTCTGCACTGCTTTGTGAAGTTAAAACATCACACACAGAGCTAGAATTGTGACACAAAAATTCAAGCATTGAGATCCTGAGTCAACTGAGGTCTCAGATTAAGATGCCATGGTACAAATGAAAGGAAGCTTAGACTTTCAGCTGCAGCCCCACAAGCACAAGACGACTATTAGGGAGCTAGATTTACATCAGCTCAAGAGTTTAATGTCAGCTCAAACTCTGCCTTGAAGATTTTACTTTGAAGAACTCGGCTCCACATGATATGAAACCTACCACATTCTTCCAACACTCTTGGAACAGAGCTACTGAGGGCTGGGAAGTCCTTCCTCTTAGCAGAACTGATTAGGTTAGTCTCCATGCCATGCTGCCAAAAGGGATGCTCTTTCAACTCTAGCCTCATCCTCATCATGAGTTATAAACAGGCATTCCCTCAAGTGAAGAGCTGAAATGCTTTTTCCCCTCCATAAAGCCAAAGAGCACCAAGTAAGCTAAACTGACATTCTGTACATAATAGACATCTCAAAGAAGAAAATGTGTCAATCATGCTTATTCACCGCTTATCTGTTCTTAACATGGATGTAAACAAAAACCAAAACAAACGTATTTTCCTCCTTTCAGAGGTTAGGAAAACACACATTTTTAAGAGGCAAGATAAGGCAATAAACAAGCACATCAGAATTCTGCTAATCAAGACCTGTGGAAATACTAAGACATATGAATCCAAACCTACCTACGCAAGTATAAAAACATCATGGAAGAGACTATGGCTGTACAGTCACATTTGCCAACTCTGGCATAAGAGGAACAGAACTGCAGAGCAAACTCATTGATATTAAGAATCCCTCCTCCATCATAATGCCTATTTGCAGGAGAGTTAACTTTGGACTAGCTCTAGTCTAGCATCCATTGGCTGCTAAAGCTCATTCATTGTGTTCTGAAGTAAACAGGGATCATGAAGAGATTTGCTTCAGAACGCATTCCTGAGCACTAACGTGGGCATATTCTACAGCTGATAAATGGGACTTTAAAAAAGTTCAGAACTAAAGCTGAGGTAGAAAAACTTGCAGGTTCAAAGTCTGTTGCAGGAAGCACTCCCACCAGTGAGCGAACGATTCATAACTGGGACAGAAAACAGCACTTTGAGATTTGCTTTCTGGAAGCTAGTCCAGAAGATGCGTGTCAGATGCCATGCTTCTGACACACATCATTATTCATTATTGCAGAAGGAGTTCTGTCCAAAGTTTTGCAGTCAGTCTACTCGCCAAATCCTTAATTGCAAATGATCAGTCACAATTTATATCAAATTAGGATTTGCCTCCAGGGTCTGTTACTGTTGTCTCAGGTGACTGACAACCTCAAGTTTCTGCAGGCAAAGACCAACTGATGGAACCGGATTCTTTGTTTTTAATACTTGTACTGAGCAGTGTATTGGCATTCTAAACAAGGTATTTGCACACAAAAGTCTCGTCTAAAACCAAACTAAAGCCAAGTGTTACATGTCACTGACATTTTGCTTAGACAATCAGAATATCAAACCCAGCCTACAAATAAATCAAACTGTTCTCTCACTGCTAATTTCTTAACATATAAGGCAGGCTCTCTGAACCCATCAAAAATGACCATCTGAAGTACTATGAACAAGAAAGTGCAGATTTATTGGGTGGCAATGGCTACAGATCAAGAATGTACAGTTTATTTTCCTGGACTCCTATGTTAATTTTTATCAAAAATGTAACTAGCTGAGCGTAAAAGGAAAATAAGGTAAGAAACAAAATATTCTAATTGAATTATCAATTCAATTGGTTTTCATAATTCTTAAACTTGAAGATAGTACATAAATGGGTTTTTAAGGCTGCTTTAGCAAGTTAACTTTTAAAGTCACTCTGCTTTAACAAACTTGATAGCTGGGCAACGAATGAGTTGTCCTTGACTTAAAAAAAAAATATTCTACAACTGTAGCACTCCATTAAGTGCATAAAAGCAAAACTACTTGACAAACCACATACAATGCTACAGAAAAAGAGACTTAGAAAAAGACAGTTAATCATCATAATCACTTGTCATTTGCTGTACTTCATTGAATCAATCATTTCAAAAGGCATTTCAAATTTAAAAAATCAATTCTTATTTATACATCAGAAACAGATAAAGAGAATTGTTAAAATAAGTTATGTCATTCTGCTTTGACAAATTACTTGAAAATGAAACTGAAATGTTGCCAGAGTTGACTTGCTAAATGAGAGTTAACTGTATCTCCAATACCAGATCTGAGGAAATTCTGCCAACAAAACTCTTATCCAGATATACTTCCAAAAGAACAATCAAATGAACACATTCTAAGCCATTGATACCTCTGTTCAGGTGAATGTATTTCCTTTTCACTTAAGAATACTAACATCAATTAATGACAATAACAACTTTTAAAATGGAATTGCATCATTTAGATGAATGACTATTCCAGCATGTAGTTAAATCTACCAGGCACAACATAGCACATTAACCAATTTACAACAAGTTTTCTGGTAAATAATCAACTTGACTTGGCCCCAGCTACTTTTAAAACAAACAAAAAAAAATTAGACCACAACTAATAATAATAAGCATCTACGGCTTGAGTACAAACCATGTATATGTCACATGTTCAGCTTCTATCTCCGAACTGGGTAATTAGCATTTACTCCTATCAAAGGATGAAATACAATACACAGAGCAGCACTGTAACAACTGTAACTGTTAGGAAAACCTATTTGTTCCTTACTGGATGCTTTAAAAAAAAAGCCTACTAGAAGATTTTTACAGTAAAGGAAAACTGAGGTAGAGAACCTAAAGCAAGTGAAAAGAGCAAGTTCTGCATAACTATTCCTTCAGCAAGTAATGACAGGCTTACATTGTACTAAGGGAGAACCGCATGATATAGATGAGAGGGATATATTGATGATATACTTAAATTTCAGTTTCATTTTTCAGTTTCAAAGGTTCTTTAAAAGCCTTGAACCTATTGCTAGGTGAGAATTTTGCCTATGGTCAGAAGACTCACAATTCTTTTTGGGATGGCACATACAAAGCCTGCTTCTGATAGAATATTCTGTAAGCTCTCTGCATTAAAGCATTAAAACTCCTTCCAGAACAGATTATTTTGAGAGGAATCTCTGCTAAAAGAAAAGAGCCCATAAATTTTGGCAGCAGCAGAGAAACTGACTAGTGCTGCTTCTGACTATGAGATCCAAGAAACTGAGCCCTAAGACTTTTAGGCTCCTTCTACAGTTCATGGGGAACAAAGTGTGAAACGCATGCCATGACTATTAAGACAACGCTATCCAGGTCTCAAAAAGCTTAATATAGAGTTCTGTCATAAGAAAATATCTTGTATTTCTAGAATTGACAACAATACTCAAATAACAGTGTCTCCAGTCATGTTAAGATACATACACATAAAACCAAGGAATACCAAATTCTTTAAAGTGAACTGATTAATTAATTTGATTATCTCTGTAACACAGGTCCCACAGTTTTACTGAGCATCCACTGTGTAACTTCTCAGAGGTCATAACTTCTGTTTAGAATCAAACACTTATTTTCAAAAGGGTGCAAAGTTACATTGAGAGTAATTCAACTGATAGTGGTTCAGTTGTTCCAATAATTTTTAACTTTGCAGTTCACCTTTACATACCAGTTCATCCTTTAATATCACTTTATTAGCAAAAAAATCACTTTGTGATAGCAGATTTTGAACAGAAAAAAAATTGAAAAAAAAAACCAACCCAGGTTTTTCTAAAATCAGTTTTTGATCAACACTATCTTATCCATTATTTTCCTCCTTGTTCCTTATTATGTTCTGCCTCTTCCAAGCCCTCTAAGTTTTATACTAAAGCATCTCAAGAGCTAAATGTTAGTCTTTTCCTGCCCATATCTTTGTACTGCTTTGCTCTCCACAAAATTTCAGCTATGGCACACTACGAGTATTTTGATGGAGAAAGGTGCCCATATTTTTCACAAAACACTATATGCATCTCTGGGTCCACAACTGCCTGACTGACACACATTTAGAAATACCTGTTAGATAAATCCTCAATAACCTTATAATGCTTAATAGAAACTACCCTCCAACTGGCACATTCTTCACTGCCAAAACTATCTCTTAGCCAGCAGTTCAAATAAGAATATTCAAATTATATAGTATGAATAATTAAATTTATTTTTCAGCTATTATGCTCAGTACAACTTCCTCCTTTATCAAAATGAGTTTTTGCTTCCCCCAAACATCGTAAGGAGGAAATAAAAGCCAGGTCAAGAAAAAATTTAAAGCAGAATTTTATCATTTATAGAATAGGTAAGAAAAATTGATACAGAAGCAGGTAATCCTAAATGAGTGTACAAGTACTTGACTTATCACATTGAAATCACTAGCTTCAGTGGCTCAAGACGAAGCTGAGAGATATGAGAGAGAGGGAACACCAGCAGAGTGGCTGCACTCAGAACTTCTGCTCATTAGTTAGGAAGGAAAATATCAAACCAATGGTCTGCCTCTGCAACAAAAATGGTTTATTGCTTATTTTCCTTGAAAAATATGGGACTAAAGCCAAAGTAACTCTTATATAAACTGAAACAGAAGCTTGTCGGATTTTTTTTCTGAGTTTCCTATTCACATTTATGTACAGCAGCTTTTGAAAGACAGTAAGTATTAACAAAGCTTACCTGCTTTTTTACTAAGTTTGTATAAGAATGTTTGTCGTGGATCCGAGTGGTCTCGACACGTCAATTGCAATAAAGAACCAGACTTCTTCCACTTCTGCATAAACCACAGTCCTGCATTGTCAGGTACAGCATGAGTACAGAGGCACGGTAAAATATGAAAACTAATTAAACACATGTAGAAGTACGTAAAGTCCATATATTTAGCTCCTCAGATGTTAGTTTTATTTTTCATATCAGCATTGTCAAGCCCAGAAACATGTAAGTTTTTTTTTCATTATTCTTTCCCTTATACATATAATACAGCATCAAGACCATTATTTCCACTAATGTACATGCCTTTCTAGAAAAAACATAACTATACTTGCAGAAAGCAAAAATACATTAATGTTAGCCATTAGGCAATATACAAATTCTATTTCAATAATATACAGAATATTAGAACATTTTGATGTTGAGCTATGTAGCACTCAACAACAAGCATTACTTCTCAGATTTCTAACCATAACTTTACAGAACCACTGAATTAATTAAATACAACGTAAACAAAGGAAGTAGAATTTTCTGGGAAGAAAATTATGGTATTGTATTTTCTGTGATGATATACCCTCTTTGCTAGTCAATCAGCAAAGCCAGCTGGCTAACTGGCCTTTCAGAAAATCTTTTCTTCCTTGGCAAGCAAAAGAAAAGCAAGCAACCAAGCCCTTACAGCCTCACGAATGTGTTGACTCTACCCTCAAGGAAATAGTTACCTTGTACTGAAGGAATTTCTTGAAGGTCATTTATATATACATACAATATAGTAATTTAGACTTCAATACCCATTACTTATTATGACCTTCGTATTTTCCAAAATCTTAAGGAGTTTAAAATGTGGAGGAAGATTATGATATGAAAAGGACATTTTGTACATTCTTCAGCTACAGAAGAGATTAAATACGTCAGTAATTCTTATTATTTCAGTGAATGTATTCTGGATTATAGTTTGATAGCTTTAACCTTAGTTAAGTGAAAGGCATTTGCTGGTGATTATATAAACAAGCAAACAGCCTTTCCTGTATCCTGGAAAACTGCAATTTCTAAAAGCAAAGCTAAGCTAACACTTCTGGGAAATTTGTGTGAGATTCAGTTACAGATAAAAATACTTCACAGAAGCTGTCCACAGATGCACTAGGTTAAATGCCCAGTAGGTGCCCATAGTGAATTGTATGGTACATGTCTTAATCCTGAGCTAACCTCACTGTTAGTGTATTTAAGGGCCATTTCAACCTAATTCAAAGAGCTCTCGAACTGTTTCTATAAATTCC
The DNA here is from genome assembly GCA_009806455.1 of Tetrax tetrax. Taxonomy (NCBI): domain Eukaryota; kingdom Metazoa; phylum Chordata; class Aves; order Otidiformes; family Otididae; genus Tetrax; species Tetrax tetrax. The sequence continues at coordinate 8,749 of WHYT01016351.1, read as the reverse complement.
AACAGTAAGTCCAGTTAGCCGCAATTCCTGTCTACTTCTCTTGAGCTCAACACATGTGAGTTAAAGTTTTTGCTCCTCATTTTTGTATGAAACAAAATAAAACAATCAATAGATACACTGGCACTAAACAAAGTAATTTATGATTTTTAGACTGTTTTTTAAAGAGTTTAATGAGCACATTTATATTTAGTGAAAATAAGTGTTACTCATTTTGGCTTTGGGCTCTCCAGTGTGGGTGGTAATCTCAGAAACAAGTTTTCATTTAAAAATTTTATGCTAACTGAAAATATTTTACAACACTTATTTTAAAAGTCAGCAGTTTCTACAGGTTTTCCTAGAGCTACATTTAATCTTTAGAAAAATAGACTTTTATAAGGTACAAAGACATCTGCAGAAACACACTGCAGGTTATAAGGTTGTCAGACATTTTTGAGAGAGAAAAGACACTACTCGTTCAGAATTATTTTAATGCATCTTACCTACTTGTTTTGCAGACAAAAAAAAATTCAATTTATAATAAATTGAGCTCAACACATGATGACCAGAATTTCTTTATGATGTAATACAAAACCTGAATCAAACATACTGGAAAATCCTCATGTCCACCATCTCTTGCACATTCTTCTATCAATACTTTATTTTTATAACCCTTCTGTCTTCTTATGACAGTGAAACATGGACTTTCTCCTAACCAAAGTAATGCAGAAATGTGTACCCTACATGAAACTTCTAAGTGTATTTCAAAGACAAAATGTCCCCTAAACTTATACTACTGAAAATAATACTTTACCTGTATTAACAAGAGCACTGCTGTTGTAGAGGGTACCAAGATGTGGTCCAGACAGAGACAGGAAGGTATGAAGTTTGTTGAGGTAATATTTAAATCGAGGTCTTGTGAGCACTGAACGGATTATTAAATTACCCAGTGAGTGTCCAATAAAGCTGTTTAAAAAGGGAAAACAGTATAACGTAGAATTTGATTTTTTTTTTCCTTTTAAACAGAGAAAAATATAAAAAAACCTGCTGTCATAAAATGCTGGAAAAGCATAGGAAAAAAATAATCAGAAGTTTCCATTCAGAAACCTGTATTTTATGTCACATAGAAAACATAGCTTGTCCATATCTCCCAATCTGCACAAACTTGTTACAAACATGTTCAAAATCCTCCAGAATTATTTTATACATCATTTTTGAAAAGCTAGTGAAAACAAACTATCCCTCCATCAGCATCTCCCACTCAAAGCCAAGATTATTTCTGGATGTATTTCCCTTAGCATCAAGTACTCAGAAAACACCTTCTGAGCTGTGCATGACTAAATAAATCACTACTGTGATGACTCTCAGTATGATAAATGTGTGAGAGTTACTGAAACAACCTAGTGGAGAAGGATTCCAAAAGCACTCCTATAAGAGGGAAAATCATTACCTAACTGAATCTGATTATTTTAAAATGGAAGCAACATCTCAAATCTGCTTAGCAGCTGGACCAACCTAAGTTATTATCAGCTTGAGCAAGGCAATCGAAGAATATCTATCTGCCAGGTGAATATTACATACAGTTATTTCCCTGGTTAAGCAAGTTAGGGGAAAGATGGATAGGATTCTCTAGCTTCATGTATCTAAGAATAATTATTACTTAATCTGAGTTGCCTACTGTTGTATAAAGCATTTCTTTAGAAGGGACACTACAAAATAAAGCAATTCTAGTTATGATCTTACTAGATCTGTAAGCATACTATGTATGCTTAGGTAAGGACCACACTATCCTACGCATTGACTTGAAAGGATATGGTAGAGACAAGAGTCACAAAATCAGAAGGAAAAAGTGCCTTCCTGTTTTACAAATGTAATCTCGTGACATAAGGAGAACAGACAATCATCCAAAAACACACAGCAGAACAATTGTGGCTGGATCATATATGTGCCACAACATTATACCCATAAGGTCATCCTCCCTGTCTGCTCTATATCACTATATTCACCAACAAAAATAGCTAAAACAAAGCTACCAGTAATATCTGTGTAAAACATAGTGCTAAAAAATTACTCGAGTGTTTAATTGCTTCCCAAGCAAGAATTATTGACTCTGAAAATTCCAATTTAAAAGTAAATGAAAAAATACAAACATTTCGTTATAGAATGGCACAGCCACCCCTAAACTCCGACATAATTATACATTTCTATGACAGAATAGGCTATTTGTTCCCTACCAACACACAGTTTAAGCATATATGTATATTCTTTTCACTCGCTTTTACTACTAGATTTTCAAAATTGCTGCAATATTAGAAATTCTTTGCTTGCTATGTTTACCTAATTTAGAAATGAAATACATGTATCCTCCGTGCTGTGAGCACAACAGCAGTGCATTTGCAAAACAAAATAAATATGGAGCTGCTGAGTCTCATGAATACTATAATTTAAAACCATTCTCTCAGAGTACATCATAAAGTCCATACAAGAAAAACAAACCCACAGTTTTCTTTAGGAACAAGAAAACGTCCACAGAAATTGAGCGAGTTTATCCTGAAGATTATCTGCATCACACAATTGCTCTTAAGGAAAAGATAATATTTTCTAAAGAAGATCTGAACATTTGCAGAGATGTTCTCTTGACAGTTCTCTGACAGTTCATTCACTATTAAACATCAGAAAAGTATGAGAAACTCTTACATTGTACCATAACAAAGGACAATTTAGCCACTGGAAAAAAAAAAGTAATCCATCAATCAGTCCCATCATTGTCAAGAATATGGGCATACCTGAACCAAAACTTCAGAAACACGAAAAATCCATTCGAGGAAAAAAAGGTGCCCACAATTAGCTACGTGAATGTACCTCAAAGATTAACACTTGTTCTTAATTTGTAAAGGCTTAGAAAAATAACACAGGCTACAGTAATATATTGTGTTCAAATTCAGATGTACAGGTGAAGACACAGTAAGTCTTAAATATTACTTTCTAATAGAGAAAGGTTTACAGATTTGCTCAAATCAAAAAGGAAAAAGGAGGAAAACCCTTCAAAAAGGGTTCTGAAAGTGCAAGACAAAACCATAACCCATCCTACTCATTGTTTTAGAGACGTGCAACTGTGGGATGCTCTGCAAAACCAATGCATTTCTGAACAGTAGGTGGCAATATTACCATCTTTTGAAGACAACATATCATTAACTCAACAGACTGAAGTAACAGAATTATTGTGTAGTATTTATATGCGCTTTATGGCACAAGTCTACCAATTCAGATCATACTGGAAAATTAGAGGCAGTAAAACCTCATTATTCTGTGTTAACAAATGAAAAATCCTGTCCAACTATAAATATTCATGGAAGGAAAAAAGACCAAAACTAAAACCATCAAAAGCCATAATAAAAAAGGTGCTGAAACAATGAACAGATGTTTTAATATATGCACAGCATTAAAAATTGCTTTCTTTTTTTGTGAGCCAATGTTACTCAGGGAAGAGGATGACAAGCTGTATAATCCAACTGAGGTGAAAGTCCAGAAGAGTCATCCAAAATTTATGTAAGACCTGACGCGAGGAAGATGGTTTCCGAAACTACACTGCAAGAGCATCTGGTTTATTTCCTAGCTACGCGATGACCTGGAAAGGCTCCCATTGTCACAGATACTCAAAACCCGAACAGGTACGACTGAGCAATTTGACTTGCTTTGAAGTTGCATTAACTTTGAAGGTGGCACTGGTATGAGTGGGTTCTCCACATGTTCTCTGAACCTAGAGTGTTCTGTGATTCTTTACCAAACAGCTGTTTTATAAGATAAATTGCTGTTAGTTTGAATCAGGCTTCCAGTTCATGCTTGGTACACTCTTGTAGTGAGCACAAAGATTTTGTTCAGAGGAGATTGACACACATGTTGGGTAGTGTACTGGTGCAGTAACTGGTATTAGCTTTGGCAGTAACAAAAGTGTTGGTTCACTGGAGTTGACACTACAGTATGGCTCTGGGTTCTGATGGTACAGGGAGTGCCTCTTCTCATCTCAACGTAAGAATGTAGTACGAAATAGGATTTTACCATTACTTGAAGGCACAAGGCTTTGCATTGACCAGACAGTGCAGAATCTCAGAACTCCTCTTTACTTGTCTTGGCCTGAGCTGATTTTAGTTTGCTTTCGTTGTGATAACAATTGTCTGTTAGTGAAATAACAAGTGAGGCTTAAAGTCACTTCAGTTTCACTATAGTCTCTATTAATTCTAAGTAGTTATTCTGTGTGGCTTGAACTGTGTATCACTAGAACAAAGTGAGGTATGGAAGAGTGCAGACACAAGTGAGGTCCCCAGTGGTCTATTAATGGTCACTGCAGAAGCACAATCTTACAACTCAGGACAGAAGGTCAGTATTAGGGATAACAGGAAGAGAAAAAAAAAAAAAAAGAGCAAATGGGAAACAAAAGAGCGAGCCTGTGGGCAGACTGAAAATATGAAAGCCTGATAATAAATCCAGGCAGACTCAAGGCCAAGGAGGCAGAAACCCCCAATGTGAACATAATCCTTCTTATACTGACGTCCCAGGATGCTGATATCCCACTGCTTAATGAAGACAGAAACCACCAATCTTAGGATGCGGACAGCTGCTCAAAGGGGAGCCTACCACCTCGGAAGAGATACGAGGAAGTTTCTGTATAACAACTTCAGCCATATTAATAGTGGGATTTTTCTCCATTAATTTGGACTATGAATTTTAGTAGTACTGTTACTAAAGCTAATTTTTTTCTGCATTTTTGTGAATTATTAAAACACTAATTGGATTGACAATACATTCTTAGCGCTGAATCCTTTTTGCCCGTAACAAGACTTTTGAGTGTAAAAGAGGGACTGAAGAGGTATTTCTAAGACACAATGCTGTTGGCTTTTTTGCCATGATAGGTATGGAGACTGATTTTTAATTTGACTCAGTTATTGAGCAGCGCTTGTACAGAGCTTGTCTACTTCTTTCAGTAGACAGGGACATTTTATGAGGAGGAATGAGCATCGTTCAGGAAAGCATGGCTAACTAGCATGAAGTCCACTTTCTTTACAGTGGGACAGCCAAAACGAGGTAGGCATCGGCTACTTGAAAATAGGATTTCTGAATACTACTTTGGTGGGCTTTCTGGGTCTTCATCCAGCCTGTCCAGATCAATGAACTGATCTGGACAGGCAGGACCGATGGGCCAAGGTGAACTGTATGAGATTCAACAAGGCCAAGTGCCGGGTCCTGCACCTGAGTCACAACAACCCCATGTAACGCTACAGGCTTGGGGAACAGTGGCTGGAAAGCTGCCTGGCAGAAAGGGATCTGGGGTTGCTGGTAGACAGCCAGCTGAACATGAGCCAGCAGTGTGCCCAGGTGGCCAAGGCGGCCAACAGCATCCTGGCTTGCATCAGGAACAGTGTGGCCAGCAGGAGTAGGGAAGTGATTGTGCCCCTGTACTCAGCACTGGTGAGGCCGCACCTCAAATACTCTGTTCAGTTTTGGGCCCCTCAGTACAAAAAGGACATTGAGTTGCTGAAGCGCATCCATAGAAGGGCAACAAAGCTGGTGAGGGGTCTGGAGAACAAGTCTTATCAGGAGCGGCTAAGGCAACTGGGATTGTTTAGCCTGGAGAAGAGGAGGCTGAGGAGAGACCTCATTGCTGTCTACAACAGCCTGAAAGGAGGTTGTAGGGATGCGGGTGTTCGTCTCTCCTCCCAAGTAACTAGTGATAAGATGAGAAGAAATGGCCTCAAGTTGCAGCAGGGGAGGTTTCGGTTGGATATTAGGAAACACTTTACTGAAAGAGTGGTCAGGCACTGGAACCGGCTGCCCAAGGAAGAGATGGAGTCACCAGCCCCGGAGGTGTTCAAAGAACATGTAGACATGGCACTTCAGGACATGGTTTAGCAGACATGGTGGTGTTAGGCTGACAGTTGGACTTGATGATCTGGGAGGTCTCTTCCAACCTTAAGATTCTATGATTCTGTGATGCTTTCAAAGACTTGCATATAAGCACATCTCCTTTTTAAAGTTCTCTCATGTAGCTACCAGGAAAAAGTGGAATGATTTGCTGATAGGTTTAACTTTCTCACAAGAAAAGCTAAAGTAGAGAGAGAGAGATTTCTGCCTTGACGGGACCAAACAAAAACATACACCTTCAAAAGGAAATAAAAATAAACATTGGTAATTTCTTTTTTCTTTCAAGTGACCAGTGATAAATAATCCTGAAAAAAAATATTTAAAAATTGAAAACCTTATTAGAGCAGCAAATCAAAAGCAAACGAGAATTCAACTTTCAGGTGTGAATGACAAGAAGATACCTGGGTGGGTTTGCTCCTTACACCCTTCAGACCACTGCATGAGAAAGAAGACGTCAGTGTGTGCTAGTGGGTTACAGAACTCTCCTCTCCCATATTGATGGTACTAACATGCAGTCTGCGTAACACAAATACACTCACACAGTGCTTTTTTTAAAAAAATCATTGCTTTAGACAAAATTAACCATGTCAAATCTTGCCTATCTCAAAACAGAAACATTTGTTTAAAAAGTGAGATTATGTTTAAACACGTTAGATGTTTTCTCTATCTGAATAAGACCTATCGAACAATGAGTGCACAGAAACTTGTAGAAAATACATGTGACTAGCAAGTCAAAAAACCTTCCAGATGTATAGTTTGAGGATGCCTAAACGAATGGATGAGGTCAGGCTTGAATTTGCTCCTTGCATCTACTGATGAGCTAATTCAGCAACACAGCTGAATTAGTAAGGTAGTCTGCCAAAACAGTGTACCCTATTTCAAGAAAATACATGGAACAGGTATTCCCTGGAAGTAACTGAAAAAGGAAATAGGAATGCATAGACTGGGATAAGCCTTCTATTAAGATGTAAAACATGCTTTTTAGCAGATGAAAGAATCAGAAATATTTTCTTCATGCAGCTGCCCTTCAATCTCACAGATAAGACGGAATTTCCATTTAGGCGGATAAGACGGAATTTCCATTTCCCTTGGTGAAGGGATTATAAAATCAGAAGAAAGCTAACTTTTTCTTGACATAGTGCTATTACAGTTTCCTTTGACTTTCTCAAAATATTATCTGTTTTTCTGCAGAACTCTACCACACAGGATCTGAGGATGCACAGGAGAGCAGTTCCTTAAATGTAATGCTCAACTCTGCCCTAAAACCACCAACAGCACCAGGTGAGCTTACAGAACTGTCCCAGTCTCTCAGCTGGGAATTCCCTGCCTCTTTCCTTCGTCCTCTTTCCCCCTACTCCTCCCCCTCCCTGAATTTCTCTTTCCCATCTCTCTTTTCGCCTGCTCCTGAGCACCACAGTTCAGAACAACACAGGGCTCTAGTTTTAAGTTTATATCTATAAATAGAATAGAACAGATGTTACCTGATTTTTGAAAGAGTTAGATTATAAATTTGTATATACTGTATAATTTCATCTAAAAGGCGATCTGTCATGGAATCAAAATCAGCAAAGGTATCATTCTGTAAAATAAAAGAAATAAAAAATAATAACTGTACTTTCTAATGCAGCAATATACATTCTGCGTTCAGTCTGAATTCTTATTCCCCAGTGTTTTGATCAACAGCACACAAATAAAAGCATCCATATTAACTTTGAATACAAACACTACAGCTAGTTATTACAATTTTTTTCAAGGTTTTTTTTTCATGTAGCACTGAATAAAGTGATATATATTTTACTGTAAAACTACTTTCTTCTAATAATCAAAACAAATCTTAGCATGGCACAGCCAGCCTTACTTCAAAGCCTTCCCCTACACATAATCTTATCTGTAGTGAAACGGAACACCAAACTGCATATTCAGAACTAAATCACACCGCCCATGAAACAGAAATGAGACATCACTCCTGTTCATTCAAAACAAAACAAAACAAAAACCTTAAAGCCTTATTCCCCGTTCATAGCTGATTCTCTACAATGATTAGCAGTAAGGAATTAAAAAAGAGGTAGGCAAAGGCTGCCTGAAACTTTTCAACACAAGGATCTGTGCTAAAATCTGTAGCGTTCAACATATTGATAAAAGATCTGGGAAGGCAAAGAAGGAGGTAAGATGTCAGAGTTTGGAGGCAAAACCAAATATCCACGACAGTCAAATCTAGAACCAATTAGAATTTCAGAAGAATCTTATAGCACTGCATGCCTGGGTCACAAAATGGCAAGGAATGCAAAACAATGTTACATAGGCAAACACAGCTGTAAACATATAGGCAAACAATAATCTATACATCTGCAGTCTATATAATCAGCTACATTAGGAAAGCAAGGAAAGAACAGAAAATATCAATATAACATTTTGTAAGTTCACAGTGCACAAGCATCTTAAATGCCCTGTCTAGTTCTGATCATCCTATTTTAAGTGACAAGAAATTTGAAAGTGGGCAGGGAAGGAGATAATAGATGACCAGAAACCGTTTCACATGTGACTGTGAGAAATACTGAACGGACTAAGTCTCTTCAGCTGTCTCCTGAAGGAGAAATTTTACTTGTTTATAAAACACTTAAATGAAACAGAAAATGGGGAATGATTATTGACTTTTTTTTTCCCCCCAAAACAAGCTGTAGGAGAATTTGTTTAAATTTCCTTGTTTGCAACTGAATTAGTAATATATATTAACCACAGAATTAATCTCAAGTCTATGCTGTGGAAACTGGAAGTAAAAACACTCAAAAAGAATCAGCCAACATTAAGGAGAAAAGTCCATCAGCAGCTATTAGGCTCAGTGGAATTCCCAAAT
>WHYT01016350.1:171599-272879 GCA_009806455.1 Tetrax tetrax | reverse complement strand
TTTTTTTTTTTTTTTTTTTTTTTTTTTTTTTTGCCTTGCTTAGGCGGCAGAGACTAAACAAAAAACACTTTGTTTCTGGGTTTATTTTTGAAAGCTTTTTAAAAGCATTAAAAATACTTTCACACCTACAAATCAGGCATGCAGTTGTTCTTCCAGTGCAATAACTGTATCAATTGATATGGTGGCATGCGTGCTTCATAAGACACTGGGACTAGTACATACCTTAAGGTCATACTGTGTACCAGGTCTGTATATCTGTCCCAAGTGCTGTAAGGCTAGTTCAGAAGCAGTTACTGGAAACCTAGATGTAGTTTCAGAGTTACTCAGTGTCAGGATTGTTGATCGTGATCTTGTGCAACTCTTTCCTCGCAGGATGGCAATGGCTATATCAGTGCAGCAGAACTACGTCACGTTATGACAAACTTAGGAGAAAAGCTAACAGATGAAGAAGTAGATGAAATGATCAGAGAAGCAGACATTGATGGGGATGGGCAAGTCAACTATGAAGGTAAAAAGATGCTTGTCTTGACTCAAAACTGTTGTTTGGGTTGGGGGAAAGCCTGTTGCGTAGGGCAATAATTTCTAGTACTTGAGACACCGGTTTGTTCAGTTGTCTACTCCAGTGGACCAAACTTGGGTGCAGTGAAAGGGGCTTTTTTTATGCCAAGTATGTTTAAGAGATTTATCAGTTGAAGTACTCTGGAGACAATAAATTACCAGTGACTTTTTATCTTTTCAGAATTCGTACAGATGATGACTGCAAAGTGAAGAGACCTCCTTTACACCTTTTTTCCTCTAGAAGAATCAAATTGAATCTTTTACTTACCTCTTGCAAAAAAATGTTCATTTATTCATTCTGTTTCTGTATAGCAAAACTGAATGTCAAAATACCTTCTGTCCACAAACTGCATGTAATGGTTGGTGGTCCTGTCCCCAAAAGATAAACATCAGTTTTACAATATAAATAATTGTACTACCTTGAAAATAAAAAAAAAAAGGAAGCACTTAGTGAACTCAAAAGTTCCATTTGCTAATGACTATTACACTGTTTGGGCTGGCCAGTTTTTCATGCATGCAGCTTGACAATTGAGCACAGTCAGACATTTGTATTAAAAGGAAAAAAACAACCTAAAAGATCCACTCTTTTGTTCGACAGTGGATTCTAGTTCAATTTGTAGTATAAATTGTCATAGCTGGTTTACTTTAAAATTGGTTTATACCTCAGGATGGTATGCAGCAAAATGGTTGAAGGATGCAAAACTTAGAGAAAATGCCCTAAAGGTTGAATGGTTCTCCTGTACGTAGCAGTGTGCTCCAAAAATACGATGATCTTAACTATGGATGGCATGTCTGTTTTAAAATACTGGTTTAACATTGTCTGCATTGCACTATAGTGAAACGGGTGTCGGGCTGTTACCGTTCACAAAATTTTTAAAAGAAACCTTCACCAAGGGAGCATCTTTGGACTCTCATATTTTTAAAACCTTCTGTACCATGACTTGGAGCTGGCGGAGTAGCCTGTGGACTTCAGCACAACTATCAACATTGCTGTTCAAGATATTACAATTTATGTCCATTCCAAGTTGTAAATGCTAGTCTTTTTTTTCCAATAAAAGACCATTAACTTAAAGGTGGTGTTAAATGCTTTGTAAAGCTGAAATATATATATAATTGAGATAAACCAAAAAAAAGCAGTAGGAGGGAAGTGTTTCTATGAATGACTTGCTGCTAAATTATAATGCACATGTATGCAATAAGTTATCCCCTATCTTTTCAAGATGGCAAGAACTGACCTCCTGTAACCCAAGACCTTTGCTATAAATAAATGAACTTGTGCTTGCCTTTCATATTACGACAATGTTAATTTAGTTGGTCTCAAAGTCGTGTAATGCTGACTCGTCACCTATCAGCACAAAAGTAACACCTCATTTCACTAAAGTGGAGAGCTCTGAGCATGCATGTCAATGCTGGGGAAACATGTATAGATTGCTTATGTTTTCTTGACTGGTTATAGAAACTAGTTGGAGAATCTAAACAGCATGGACTTCATAGATATCTATGATTCTCAAACATGCCAAAAATGCATTTCTCTACCCACAGAAAGAAAACAAAAGGACATTTCTTTTACAATATGTAAAAAAACTTAAGCCTTTTTGGAAAGTGGGGCTATTATGTCTTGACTATCTTCTCAAACACTTGCATGAATTTTGTGGGGTGGAGAAGAGGACTAGGGTTAATTTAAAAAACATCTTGTTACTTCTGCTTTGCATGCACTAGCAGTGCTTAGTCATTCCAGGTCTCTGAATAAATGTTCTCTGATCCTTCAGCTTCCCCATGGATGAGTGGCAAAGCAGCTGTGTCCACTCTTCTTTGTTTGAAAGATGAATGCTTTTATTTTATTTTTTTTTTTTTTTTTAAATAGCAGAGCCTCTGAGTGGAAGGCTTTTATGCTTGGGAGGGAGGGACTACAGGTTAATTACTTGACTGTAAGTTTGTTTCCAAATGTAACTGGAGTTGCAAACCTTAATTGCTTAGTTGCCTTTGGTTTTGGACAGTATTGATACTATCTCTTGAAAGAGATGCACGTCTCCATTCATCCTGTCTAACTGAGGTGCCCGTGTTAAGAACTTGGTAGTTTGAAATGCAGCTTTGCGCAGCAGGGGTCAAGAGACGCATCCAGAAGGCATTTGAGACTCTGCCTTCAGTGTTGGGTTTTTCTTAAATTTTATTTTTTTCCTGGGGGGTGGGGGGAGTTCTGGGTGACTAGGGACCCAGACACCTTAACCAAGTGCCTAAAAGTTAGATGGGCTGAATGTGGGCAGTTTAGATCTCTAGTTGTTGCAAAGGCTTTTTGCTAGTGGCTGTATATACTGTCTTAGCAAACGGGCCACGGTGATGGGCATGTCTGACTACCATTTCAAAGTAGTGTCTTGCATGGCAGCTGCAAACTGCTGCGTTGGTAGTGCTTGAGAAAGGCTGCACTGACTGTAGACCAGCTTTTAAAGATAAACGTACTCAAGAGACAGGCAAGGTAGGAGCAATGGTTGCTGCTCTGAACTAATTACTTCTTCTGCCTGAGTGTGCAGAGAGATCTTGTCTAGTAGGTAAATGCTTCTTACCATCTATCTGTCATTCACTCACGGTTGGTAGGGTAGTTCATTTAAGAACAGCTGCTTTTAGCTTATTCAGTGTGCTCTGTGCTTGCTAGCAAAGAGACCTCATTCCTGCAAGAGGTTCTTGGCTTGATTAGAAATTGTCTGGCAGTGTGCAGTGTTGGTATGCCCTGTAACTGAATCTGCCTGGAGGTATCTAATTATTAACTGACTTCAGTACCACATCAACCTCGAGTAAATGTATCCTCTGTACAGGACTTTAGCTCTGTTCCCTTCTGCATAGTGAATAGCTAGAGAAATGAAATGGTGTCATCAAGGACTTTTTAAATTTTTTTATTTTTATTTTTTTCTGTGAGCGTGTGTGTGTGGCTTTGGCTTTTTCCAAATGTGAAAGTGTGGGCTGGATACACTTGGTGCATGGCTTAGAAACATGGGACTGGAAAGAACTTCCTGGGTCATCAGATCCAGTCCCCTGCTATTGCAGGCAACCGTGTCATATAATCCTTTTAATAAACTGATCAAGCTTAACCACCTGCTTGTAAGTGGCTTGTTTTCATGGAAGTTCTGTAACTCATGTTGCTCTCAACTGATGCAAGTAATATATGAAATATGAAGTTAATCAAAAGGTCCTCCAGCTTAGCTTTAGGTTTATCATTACACTTAGTTAACTGACTTTCTCAAACCTGTTATTCTTTGCACAACACTCAGGAAAGTGTTGAATCTTTACACTCCCTTGCTATGAATAAGAGTTGGTGTGCTTGCTTATTTTTTTTAATGGAAAAGATGGATGTCTGGCTTGTTGAAATTTGTTAGATATGTTAATTGTCAAGGCAAGAAAAAATTGAGTTACTTGTATTTGATACATAAATTTAAGGCTAGAGTATACATAACCATTTTTAAAATACATCAACTTGCAGTGTAGTTTTATATTTAATACTGAAATTGTACTGCTAAAGTTTAAACTGCTGTTAATCATATTCCTCTTCTGATCATAATGAAAAAATAAAGGGTAAGAAAATGCTTAACATAGATTATTCATTATCATGCTTATTTTATTAATAATTCAGGCACTGAAACGTCTCCACGTATGGGGCATTTGTTTTGTTTGCTGGGGTGGGGGGAAAGGGAGGGGGTTTACTGATGTGGTAGAAGACACTTGTCCCCCAGCCCTTTGTGTGACTTCAGAAACACAGTGTCAAAAACTGATCAAGAAATTACCCTACACGGTACTGATGCCTGGAGTGCATGTGTGGGTGTGGGTCTGACTGCTGGGCGGTGTACAGCGCTGCAGCTACCAGCCCCCACACCGTGCCCAGGTGAGTGGGGGGGGGCGAGGCTGTACCTCGGTCCCTGTATTGCAGTACGCGTGTGATGTGCGTGCAGATCCTTGTTCCCAGGTGACACCATCCTGAACTAAAAGCAGTCTTGGGGTTTAGAAATAACAGTTAATACAGCTTGCTTTTCCCCTGCCATGAAACTAACTAGAACACTTGTCTTACTGCCATCCAATTAGAGGGGGGGAGGGAGGACTTGTGGGTTTTTTGGTTTTGGTTTCTTTTTAATTTAATGACTAAGTGAAACCTGACAGAAAGGACCGTAGCAGGACTGTGGCATGTCTTCTGACCACAGACATTAGCTTTCAAGTGAAGATACGCAATGACGGCTGATGCTGTGTTTCTCCTCACAGAAATTTGGGAAAGCAAACTATACTCTCAAATAGAGCAGATGGACCTTTAAAAATCAATAAGACAAACACATAAAAAGTTGTGTGGGAATTTTTACATAACAGCATTACAATTCCAAAATATTAAATGGGTTTTTTTAAATCTAAATACAGGATTTTGAAATAATGAGATAAATGATGAATTGTGTATGGGTCTGGAGTCCCAAAGATTCCTGGTGTTATTTGCTATAGAAAATTTTTATCAAGGCCCAAGTACTTAAATTATTTTATATTTTCTAAGAACCACTGTCAGTGAGTATCCTGGGCAAGTATGCAGAAGATATTTGTAGTAGTGAATCATTTGTTTGAAGTTTGATATTAACAAATCCGGTTTCAAACGGAAGTGGCCAAACATCCCAATAAATGACAGAGCTGCTCATTGGGTAGACACTAAGAGAACCTCTTACAGTCCCATGGATGATGAAGCACAGCTGATATCCAGCAATAAATGTGTGCTTGTGTTGTTCTCTGTCCTGGTGACAGTAACCAGGCACAGAGCAGCCTGTCGTGCTCTCCTCCCCGTAGCACTGGCAGGGACCCTCTTCTTGCTTCCCTTTGCAGTGCTGCTCTCTGCAGAGGCAAGAGCACGTTTCAGCGTGCAGCACAGCCCTTTTGGCCATCAAACTATTAAACTCCAGGAGATACAAAAAAAAAGGAGTGTATTGCAGCAGGGGGTTAAATTCCTCCCAGATCCCTGTGGAGTCTGAGATGCTGAGTGACACCAGCACTGTATAGCGATGTTACAGAAACAAAGTTGAGAAGCACTGCTCCCAGTGTTGCCACCAGAGACCCTAACGAAGAGGTGGTGAGTTGCCCTTTCTAGCATCGCTGGACAAAGCTGGCGGTAGCTGGCAATGAGTACTGCAGCCTCGTAGGTGGTGACAACTTTCGATCTTTCGTAGAAGCTTCATTGACTGGGAAATCTTGTGCAGATCTCCTCCAAAGAGCCACTTTCATTTCAGTTTCCTCAGAAGTCAGCATCTTCAGAAATACTGAAAGAATTATTCATAGTGCAGCCTTTTTCTGGCAAAAACATCGCCTAAGATAATTAGCAATTGAAGTACAATATGAAAACTGGGCTAATCACCTAAAAATGATTCAAATCTTCTGAATTTTTTTTTATTTCTAGATCTCTAATTATGATGCATTTAAAAAGCAGATTCTTGAACAAAAGTCCTACTTGCTCTAATAGTTGCAGCATTTAAAATCACAATATTTGAATAGGAAGCAACTGGAATAACTGAGAAATCCACAAAAAGGCATTAAATAGCATTCCCCATTTTACTAGTTAGCAGTGGGGTTGGCAATAACAATGCTGACAGCGTAGTAAGTATTCTGAAAAAGGATGTGGTTAAAGAAATAGGGTGAGAGCAAAAAGAATACCTGAGCATGGGACTGCTTTGTAGTCTTGTCTCATGGAATATTTGTTGCCCATAAAGCTATAAATATTTGATTGTGAGCTCCCCGAGCATTAAGTTTTTCTGGCGGTGGTGCTGTTACTCAGTTTGTCCGCTTTCCCTAACCCACCCCAACCCCCGAATCCTAACTCTATGTATACCTGTATATCCTATGCACGTCCACCAGGTGCCCTGACAACTGATCATTGTGCGTGATGCTGTCCACCCTATGTAGCTGAATTAAAGACAAGTAGATTAAATCAGTAAATCAAGTCAATAAGTAAAACATATTAGCAAAGAAGATACCTTACTCTACAGCACAGTTACAAAAACATAGCTGAAGTGTGAAAATTGCCTTGCTGATTTATTTTCCATAAAATTAGTTTGTAGGGGAAAGTAATTTCTTCACTAGATTGGGTTATTATTCTTTTCTGTATTAAACACTTGCATACATGGAAAATATTATGGCAAAAGAATGATCTTAGGGCTATAAAACTAAGCACTCAAAATTAAAAAAATACCCAGTTAAGGTTATCCATGAAACTCCAGTTTGGCCTGTTGCAAATGTGGTTGCAGAGCATTATGACACTGTCTTGTCTCACACAATACTGCCCACAGCATCTTTGCATCAATGTATTAAATATTTCATTGCAACTTTCTTTTTGAACACATTATCCCATAACCTAGTCACTACCCACTACCCAGCTCTTGTTCCAAAGACAGAATTACTAGTTAATTCAATTTTTTTTTCTATGGCACTTAAGTATCTGAGTGCTTCACAAATACTGCTTTCTTTTTGGGACACACATTGAAGTAAGGACATGCTTTATCTTCACAGAAAGAGCTGAAGTGCAGTCACTGAAGTCCAAAGCAGTATTTCTGAGATATTTTCATTTGTCAGAATCGTAATCATGCCTTACACATGGTACAAAGAGCCCTCATTAGTAACAGTGTCCTTCGTGTCTGAAAATCAGTCTAAGCCTCAGGGTCAGGCCGTTGCTGACCAACACGCTTAGAGCAAGTGACCGCCTGTCATCAGCTGAGTCCGAGCGATCAACCCACCCCACACAACGACTCCACGCAGAGACCACCAGTGCTCATTTTCCAGGGCAGCAATATCCTGCCTCGTCCAGGGCAGCTTTACTCTTCTTCCAGCCCCTGCATCACTCACTATGCATTGTCTAATTTCTGCACAGAAGAAAAGAGATTAACTGTGCAGCATTTCTTTCATTGCACCATGCTGATTCATGCCAAGAGCAGCTCCCTGTGTGCCAGGGAAGAGAAGGAGCTGAAATAAACAGTCATTTCATGCTAGGACCACAAAATAGGGGGGTTGAAGGGAAGCAGGGGAACAAAAGTGGCAAAGAAACTCAATTCCGGCAGTTCCTGACTTTGAGGCGTAACTTTGTGCTTTTGCTGCTGTTTCAATCCTGTAATTTACTACTGTGAGTGTGAAAGCAGAACTACGTAGACTCCCAGCACAGGAAACTCCGTCGTGTGGCATCACAGCAACACCCCTGTGAGTCATCGTCTGACTTTGGGTTTGGCACAGACCATGACCTCTCAAGGTAACAGAGGGATGGCAAGCAAAGCTCTTCTGCATCCTCAGCCAACCCAAAATGGAGAGGAGGTGCTTTGCCTATGGGTTTGCAGAGGAGAGGTGGATTTGGGGACTGTGGGAGCAGCTCAAGGCTCTGCAGGAGGCTGTGCTTTAACAATTCTAGGTTTTCTCTCCATCCACTCTCCATCCACTATAACCATCACCCCATACTTCCCGTCCTTTTCTTGTCCTGTGCCCTCCCTTCCTCTCCATTTTATTCTCTACCCTTATCAGACCCAGCTTGTGCCTCTCAGACTTCTGTAGGCTTCCCTGTCCAACTATCCTTGACCCTTTTCCCTCTTCTCTGCTGTTGTGGGTTACCCATGGTGGGCAGCTCAGCCCCACACAGCTGCTTGCTCACTCCCCTCCCCAGTGGGCTGAGGGAGAGAATTGGAATGGTAAAAATGCAAAAACTCATGGGTTGAGATAAAGGCAGTTTAACCAGGAAAGTAAAAGCCACATGTGCAAGCAAAGCAAGATAAGGGATTCATTCACTACTTCCCATGGGCAGGCAGGTGTTCAGTCGTCCCCAGGACGGCAGGGCTCCTTCACACAGAAGAAGACAAACACTGTAACTGCAAACATCCCCCCTTTCCTTCTTCCCTCTACTTTTATTGTGGAGCATGACATCATATGGTCTGGGATACCCCTTTGGTCTGTTGGGGTCAGCTGTCCCAGCGGCATCCCCTCCCAACTTCTTGTGCACCCCTAGCCTATTTGCTGGTGGTGTGGTGTGAGAAGCAGAAAAGGTCTTCACACCATCTAAGCACTGCTCAGTAATAACTAAAACATCCCTGTGTTATAAACGCTGTTTTCACCACAAGTCCAAAACATAACCCCATACTAGCTACTGTGAAGAAAATGAACTCTATTCCAGCCCAAACCAGTACATCAGCCCATCTGTTCCTCTCTCTGAGCAGGGATGCCAAACAACACATTTTCTTCCCCATCTCAATTCCCACAAGCACCCACCAACATTGTGTCCTAACCTGCTGATTTCTCATCGAGCAACTTTTTCCTCTGTGTTGCCTAAGACAGAGAGATCACTCAAGTCAGGGCACAGAATAAACTCTTCCTGTGCTCTGCTCAGGCCCCGGGTTGTAGATGTGGATCTAAGCCTTGCTTGGCTTGCAGCAGCACAGAGCTGTGTTTGCAAAAAAAAAAAGATACAGAGCAGGTGGCTCCAAGCTTAAAGCTGGAAGTACTGGTCTGGGAGCAGTTAAGCTGTTGGAAGTCTACCTTGGCCATGACTGCTGTGAGGGTGCACTGCACTGCTTTCCTGAAATGCTGCTTTTGTCTCAGAAGAGTTGCTACTTTTGAAAACATGAAGTGCACCACTCTTTCCCATACACATATATCTTCTTCCATTCAAGAAGAGCTTTGCTGTCCACTTCTCCTGAGCAGAATCATATTAGATGTAAGCTTAAGCAGTCACTTCACCTACCACTGGCATCTAGCCATCTGGAGCCTAAAATGAGTGTGGCTATCCATCCAATTCCTTATCCACCAGACGGACCACTCGGTGGATAAAGAATTGGCTGGATGGCCACATTCAAAGAGCTGTGGTCAACGGATTGATGTCCAAATGGAGATCAGTGACGAGTGGCATTCCTCAGGGGTCAGTATTGGAACCGGCCTTGTTTAATATCTTTGTTGGTGATGTGCAGAGTGGGATAGAGCACACCCTCAGCAAGCTTCCTGACGACACCAAGCTGTGTGGTGTGGTCAACATGCTGGAGGGAAGGGATGCCATCCAGAGGGACCTTGACAGGCTGGAAAGGTGGGCCCATGCAAACCTCACGAGGTTCAGCCAGGCCAAGTGCAAGGTCCTGCACATGGGTCAGGGCAATCCCAAGCACAAATACAGGCTGGAATTGAGAATGGATGGAAAGCAGCCCTTAAGAGAAGGGCTTGGGGGTGATGGTGAATGAGAAGCTCAACATGAGCCCACAATGTGCACTTGCAGCCCAGAAAGCCAACACAAAGAAGCGTGCCCAGCAGGTTGAGGGAGGTGATTCTTCCCCTCTATTCCACTCTTGTGAGACCCTGCCTGGAGTACTGTGTCCAGCTCTGGAGCCGCCAACATAAGAAGGACATGGACTTGTTGGAATGAGTCCAGAGGAGGGCCACAAAGATGATCAGAGGGCTGGAGCACCTCTCCTAGAACAGGCTGAGAGAGTCAGAGCTGTTCAGCCTGGAGAAGAGGAGGCTCCGGGGAGACCTTATAGCAGCCTTCCAGTACCTAAAGGGGGATTATAAAAAAGATAGGGAGAAACCTTTTAGCAGGGCCTGTTGTGATAGGACAAGGGATAATGGTTTTAAAATAGAAGGAGGTAGATTCAGACTGGACATAAGGAAGAAATTTTTTACGATGAGGATGGTGGAACACTGAAACAGGTTGCCCAGAGAGGTGGTTGATGCCCCATCCCTGGGAACATTCAAGGCCAAGTTGGATGGGGCTCTGAGCAACCTGATCTGGTTGGAGATGCCCCTGCTTCTTGCAGGGGAGGGTGGACTAGATGACCTTTATAAGTCCCTTCCAGCCCAAACTATTCTATGATTCTATGAAAATGTGGTAGATTTTTGAAGGATCATCTTTGCACATGGGTGGTTCCCAGTAGAGATCAATGCATAAAGTTTTGAATTTGGGGCCGTAATGTGGTGCAGGATGTGTCTAAGTTTGAGATACTGAGGAAAGTGGGACCAGAGGTAGACTCTCTCAATATGCTGGGATCCTTCCCAGCCCTCTTTTCCGACCAACTCTCCTCTCCCTCTCTCTTCCCTCCTAACCTAATCTCCGTCTCTTCTTAGGTTTCATGAGCCACAATTTACCTGTTCTACAAAGAGCACCTCACTGAACTTAATTCTGTTAATAGGCAGCTTTAGATTAGGAGATCAGTTACTATTTGCTAAATTACTGCAGAAGTACCCACACACAAAAAGTAAAAGCAGGAAGCTCTTGATTGCAGAAGTATGCCTGCAGAAAAAGTCACAGAAAGTTTGATTGCACTGATATTAAATTACTATGGTAGTTTGAAGTTTTATGAAGCAATAGTTATAATAATGCCATTTTAGTACTCTGTACTTAGACACATTAGACCTGCTTCCATACAGTAGGTACTTACTGTCTGGGGAAAAATAACCTTCCTTCTCTGATGTGGCAAAAAGCTTCTTCATATCAAAGCTATTGCCATTAGTGAAAATGTATAAATGAAAAAGTAAAATCTAATAAAATATATATAGCTAGGTACTTTTTCTCAGACTTTTGCAGTACATTGCTTACTACGAAATAATGGAATGTAGTTTAGTGCTTCCCTTTTTAACAGGATAGGGAAGAATTCAGATTCTTATTCATGATTAATGTCCACCACATGCAAGTGACTTCACACTGCCAGTCAAATGATGACATTACTTCAAGGATGAAGTTTGTCAATTGTTAATTACTAAAGCAATACTTAATCTCACATGTAGCTTTAATTCCTAAGCTATTACTCAGAGGTTATAGAATCTACTTGTATGGTAACTTAGGTATTTTTAGTGATTTACAACTTGCAAGGCATTGTCTTGACCAAATTCCACGTTAAATTAATTTGAGCAGTTAATACAATAACAATTGTAGTAGCCATTAAAGTCACGTGGCTGAATTGGTGAGAAAACTGAACTGTTTCTTTAGGGTTATTGCTGGCTGCACACTGTTGACTGCTACTTTTGGAATTTATTTCATCTCTTCAGTCTTACTCTATTGGGTTCACAAAGTCTTTTTACATGCAGGTTTTCTAATAAATTTACTATACTGCCTTCTGAGTGAATAGGTTGCTGTTGAGTATTTCAGTCTGGGATTTGACCCGTTCCGCAAATTTATTGCCTTACAGCAAAATTTATCCCAATTTTGTTCCCAAATATGAAAACTCCATCACTCTTTTCAATGAAAACCAGCAAAATCATCACTCTAAGATCATCATGTCCTGTTCCAGCACTACCAGCTCAGTGCCCATGAACTCTGGCAATTAGGATTAGCTGAACAAGGCAGATTCATCATTAGCTCAGAATGTCTTTGATTCTGGAGATGTAGGTCAGAGCAAGTTTTACAAAATGAGGGTTTGTGGTTTCATTTAATTTTTTATTACACCCTCCATAAAGAAGAAAAATATTTAAAAGGAAAAAGGTGTTACTCTTATAAAGTAAGGCAGGAAAGCTAGAATGATGGACTTAAGGAGGAATAAAAGATGAGTGTATTTGGCAAAGCACTCACACAGAAGAGCTCTGCTAGGGATGATGAGAGATTTCTGTAGAGCCAGCTCTGGGAGAATCCCTGCAGAGAAGAGAGGCGAGGAGGGGCAGAACTGTTTGAGGGAAGATCTAAAATAGATGAAAAAGGGTGAAACATGCAAATGGCCTTGGGAATGCAACCTGCTACAAATTATAGCAGCTCTGCTGCGGAAGAAAAGCTGCCGCCGCCTGCATTAAGCTCCCAGACTCCCTGCACAGGTTAGAGGGGAAGAATCCAGGCACAGAAGAAGATTCAGGGAGTGCTCAGCAGGGACTTGTTTAATGTGGACATTGCGGAAAAAGTAAGAAGGAAACCAGACTTGCTGCTGAGAAAGCTGTTCCCAAACTGTACAAACTTTGTCTGGTGCCATGCCTGTTCCCACTTGTCTGGAAGGCAAGCAGCTGAGGACCACGCCGTGGCTGTCACCAGACATTGCTGTGGTCAGCCCACGGATCATGCCTTATGCCCTGCCAGTCTCCAGGCTTTAACGACTTCATTCTGGGATGCTGAAAGGCACCTCCATTGCAAGGGAAGTCAGTGCTCCGAGCCTGCCTGCAGCAAGCGCTGCGCTGACAGGGCAATCCATGATGGTCAAGCTGTCCTTTGTGATACAGGGGACAGCTTCTCTTCATCCCTGCACAGCTTCCCACCTTGCACAGGATGAGTGACCACCACTTGGTGCAGAGGAAAACAACATGCACGAGCAAGCACGTCTTTCATCTCTTACTCTTCTTGGAGAGGGGAAAGCTCCATCCCGAATCTTTGTGCCAGCAATGCTGCATTTAGGATAGTGAAGTTGTCAGGGGCCCTAAGGCTGGTGTCCCGGCCTGCGCACCCCAGCTGTCAGGAAACAGCCTTGGGACCCTACTGCACAGATCCCAAGGGGGCAGGGGCTGTATTGGATGTAAAGGTTGAAGCCAAGGAGCTTACAGGCATGTCCAAGAACTCAGAAAACAATATTCAACACCATAGCCTTTAGGTAGCAGCTGAGCAGGGGTTTAGGGGACTGTGACTTGGAGAAGTGGCACACAGTGCCACTTTTTTTGTGTTTGGTTTCCAGTTCCATCGATGACTCTAGTGGTGGCTTGGCTTTCTGCCTAGTCTTTAAACCTGGCCTTGTCTCCTGTGCCGCAATTCATGTTACTAAGCTGGGTACTGGTTTTTTAGGGCGTGTTTTTAGAGTTGAATATGGACTGTTTGATTGAAAACTGTCAGAAGAGAGATTTAAAGTGTACCTGGAACAGTTGTGAATGGTTTAAAATACAGTATGATATTTTCTAGCTCCTTTCTTTAGAGTCTAGCCCTAATTTTTTATTTCATCACCAAGTTTTAAAACTAGTGAAACAAAGACTACAAAGAAGGTATACCAGGTCTCAGATTAACACTTAGCGGCAAAAACTTTCCTCATTTTGAACAGTTTAGCAAATGGTCTGGAAAAAAGAATGTGGTGCAGAGCCATCGAGCCCAAGTTTCTTCGTTCAGATGCAACTTCTCATTATGAAGTCATTGCCAGCAAATGCCTGCTTGGCAGTCTGTAGAGCAGTTCTGCTTGTAACTTCACCCTGTGTAAGTATTGTGGTTGCCGATTTCCCCTTCACAGGTGCTTCTATGGCACGGGACAATACTCAGCCTCCCAGTCTGGTGGTGCTCTGGCTGCTAAACAGACGTGCTCCTTTTCTGCTGGCTGAGCACACACAGCTCCGAAGTTTCAGTATGTGCCTCTGCAGACCACCCTGCAAGGGAAGGCCAAGGCTCCATGTGTCACAGCGGTGACCGGGGGCTGCTCGACCAGCCAGGGCTGCTGGCTGCCAGATGTCCTTGCCAGCACCCTTTGCAGGCGGCCAGGGCTTGCTGCCGCGGTGGGCACGCGTGCAGGCCCGGCTGAGACTCGGGCTCATGTACATGCCAGGCGTCCGCCTCTTCCCGGGTGGGTTTTGCAGCCCATGCCGAATGGTCTGCTGCTCTCGCCGGTGCTGAACCGGCGGTGGTTGATGAACCTAGCTAAAACCAGCCGGGAGAGCCCCACACAACACCTCAGCTGCTGGGGATTACATCCTCAGAGTCTGCTCTGGCTGCTCACAGGGCCAGGCTGGAAAAAGGGATTTGTTGTTATTGTTGGTATGATTATTGAAGCCAATAGGCTGGCGTGAGCTCCCCGCTTGCTGCTTTTCATTGGCCTTCACAAGGAAGTCAGCCATGGAGCCGGTTCCTTCCCGCCCAGCCAAAACCTCCCTGTGCCCACAGGAGCAGGGCAGCCGCCAGGCTGGAACCTGTGTGGCCAGCCGGGAGCCGACTCGAGCCCGGCACTTGTGGCTCAGTGGCACATGCCGCCCAACCGCCTGGCTTGGGGAAATGGGAGGGGACGTTCCCATGTCGGCAGGCTGGAGGGACTGGAGGAAACTGGTCACAGCTCAGCAGCTCCCATCGCTGCCACCCAGGATACAAACACAGGGAAGGAAACTTATTACAAATGGATGCGGGCTGTCCACAGTGATCTGCATGAAACCTTGGCAGATGAAGCCCCTCCTAAACTTCTGGCAAATTCAGATTTAAATTTTGTCAGTGGCCTCTGTCTTGTTAATCAAATGGAACACCCCCATTCCCCTCTCACCCTCAAACACAGTATGTTTGAAACTCAGATGCAGAGAGAAATTTTACACCTTTAAACCTCCCCACCCCCAGTTGTTTATAGCATGCCAGATATGCTGTTTCTTTTTTTTTTTCTTCCTCAATCAATAAAAACAACTTTAATACTCTATAAATACACTCAGAAAAAACAAATACCAGAAAAGGACGATCATTTAAGTCAAGGGACGATTCTAGAAGGACAAATGGATAGGAAGGGGCTGAGGGTAAACTTACACTAGAAAAACTTACACTGGAAATCAAATGTTTCCTGGCCCCAGAAGAGCGTAGCTCTGGAGCCACCATTCTGCAAGTAGCCACGGGAAAAAAAAGAATTGGCTAGTTTTTGCTCAAGCCTTACCAAAGGGAACAGATTATGTGATTGCCTGAATCTCCCAAAAGCCAACCCCGTCTCCTGTCTTCACAATGGCACTTGCAGTGGGCCTGAATAGCCAGGACTCTTTATTATAGTGTATTTCAGGAAGAGTTCTATGGCAAGATTGGTGTTTTCCCACCATCCAGTCAGTCTCCCTTTTCCTAACTGAAAAGTTCCCTCATTTTCTGGTTTGCATTTTGCTGTAGTTTTTAAATACTGTTTAGCAATTACAGATCCTGCTCATTATGCCCACAGCAAACTACGCAGAAGAGGAGCTTTCAATCAAATCCATTGAATTCTGGGTATCTTATGCAGCTCCCTTGGTTTTTTCCAGTTAAAAACCTCTGAGTGTTTTGCAGCGATGCTATTAGTGAACTGCCTGCCTGCATATAAACAACATTACCACATTATTTCCATATGTCCAAATGATTAACTCAGCTTCTGCCTGTCTTCATTTTATCTTTTTTTAGATAACTAACAAAGTTTCTTAAATGTGTACTTAGGTCAATGAGCTCAAGAGCTAATGCTCAAAGAGAAGAACTTATTGGGAAATAAGAAGAAGAGCTCAATAAGGATTTATAAACCTCTTTTTTTGGTGAGGCTGAAGCCTGGGCTAAGGCAATAGTGACAGGTACGTTACACCATACACCAAATATTTATTGGTACATACACCAAATATTTTATTGGTACCATACAGCAAATATTTAATTTTTTTCTGGAACAAGTTTGATAGTGACAGTTGACTTCCCCCAGGGCAAGTGGCCTCTTATGAACATTATCTTCACTGTCAGCCTTGTTGGATGTCTTGAAGGACAAGCAGAGAACTAATTGGGAACTGGATAGCAAAGGGTTCATGCATAGGGATGAGCCCTGGGTCACAGATAGGTGGGGTAAGGAAACCTGGTGTTACCACTTCCAAGCTGTATCTGTTACTGGGTAATTAGAAGATTTTTATCTTTAGGGGTGCACAAACTCTGTTATCCACCCAGCCATTTTCTGAATTATTCACCACTCATTTAAAAAGATAAGGGCAGGAAATATAAGATGTATGCACATAAATAATGGTGAGATCTTGCTAGTACTTGCTATGGTCAAGAATGAAACCCTGCTTTCATTACAATCTTTTTTTCTCATGTGTTCCTAACTTAGAAAATAAAATAAAACTAGAAACAACAGCTCTGAAGCAAATATATTTGGTTTGGTTTGGTTTCTCCTCAAGATTAATATTTGGGGGAAGTTTGACTATCATCTTTCTGCCTTAACTCAAAAGATATTTTTCTTTATAAAGAAAACAAACAAAGAAATTAAATGCAAAGTGCTTATGTCAACAAATGCCAGGATATGCAAAAGAGAAGTTTCTAATCACCTCATTGTCTGACACAGTATTTTGTACTTATGTTTGTTAGATTTAATATAAAGTTAAGTAAAATAATATCTGTAGTTTAACTCATACCACACAGACTATTCAGGAGGCTAGGTTTTCAAAGTTAGCAACAGCTTGGTTGCAAAGAGAAGAGGAACTGCAAAGTGACTGGCATTTTAAAAAAATCTGGCCTCTTTCTTAGGTGGTCAAGGCTTCCCCTGATGAATAGAGGAGGTATCACTCTCCCACCAGTTTGCCCCTCTGAGTAAAGCTGCTGAGATGGCATTGGTTGTGCAGCTTGAGTTTTAAAAATTTTCTACAGTGCACCGTTTTGAAGTTGTGTATGTGTTCTCAGTGTGATTAGGTAATATACAGTGCTACGCTGAAAAAAGGGAATTGTGGACTCAGAAAATGAAAGGATCCATTAGAGTAATACATGTATTAATGGAGAATTTCAATGTATATTTAATATTACAAGAATGTCACTTTGAGTTACAGTTGACTTATACATGCAATCCCATTGCTTTTAATTGAGGGTAAAATTTGCTACTTCTGTTTTCTTTAACAAATTGTTCATTAAATGATTGTGAGTTCTCTACTGAACCATGTGGCATTTGAAAAGACTGGTATCTTCATTGCTCATTTATGATTTCTGATTGAAGTCTCCATTAGAGTTGCAATTTTGCCTTACGTTAGCGAATGTACTAATAGAATTACCCTCTTTTGGGCCACTTTTCACTTTGCAACGACAGTTTCCATGTTTTGTTTTAATTTTATTTCTGCTCCTTCAGGCTAGTTGTCTAATGAGTTTCTCTGTGTGCGGTGCAAGGGCTTAGGTGTCTGGATGCTGCGGGCAATACGTTGCTATTCTGTAAATCCAGTGCCTACTTAGATGGTGTTAGAGGATGCAAGGTCATAGACCAAATTAATTTAACAAATGTACTGTGTAATAATTTTCTCACAGTGAAATGCATACAGCATCTTGTTGCTATTATGAAATTGGTTAATTAAAATAAGGAAAACAATTGGAATTGGGTGCTATAAAAGTGGTTATAACATCACAGAAGGATTGGGGTCTGGGATTTGGCTCAGGTCCTGAAGATAGTTCGTAAAGTTCTGTGGATAGTTTAGTGAATTCCTAGGCATCAGCAGTATTTGTAGGCAACGAGACTGGCAGCTTTAATGTCTGTACATATTTTATGATAAGAAAGTATCACAAATTTTACATGGTTTGAACATTATAGCACTGATGATGATACTTTAATTGATGGCTTGAGCGGGTGCAGCATTTTTAACCTGGTAAAATAGTGAAGATGTTCATCAGCATTTGGGCCAGCTCTTACAAATATTGTATCCCCTTGACTATAATTTGTGTTAACAGGTGATGTGGACACTAAGTACTTGGAACTGCAGTAGTGGGGTTGCTATTACCAAATGCTCAGCAACCTTAGGAGATGCTGAAAGATTTCTAGTGAAGCCAGAGAAAGGCAGAGTGTCAGCTCCTGGCTGACTTGAGCCTTTGCAGAACACAAATTAGGTCCTGTCTGCTTCTCTGCACTTTCGCTGAAAATGCTCTCTCTTTCGTGCTGGCTAGTTATTGCTCTGCTTTATTATTGCTTATGACAAAGTAACAGAGTAATCAAAGTCACTCTTTTTATAATCATATCGAAGTAGTGATTTAGTGGGACACCGTATTTTTCTGGGGGGATTTTACAAAGCTTGTTTTAGTCATCTGGAACAGAAAAACACAAAGCAGTGCAATCCCAGTACCCTGTTAAAGACTGTTGGGACAAATACGCAACATCATATATAATAGAGTTGGACAGTTTATTTATTTGGAATAAAATACTGAAAAATTGCTCCAATTAGACTGATGTTTGTCCAGACCATCTTTGTTGGACTTGAAAAGAAAATATTGTGCTCTTCTTGCTGCTCTTTTCTGGGTTTTTCTTTCTCTCCTCAGACTTCCTTAATCTCCTGGCTTGCTTGCTTTCACGGCTACTGCAAAGCCATGCAATTTAAGAAAAGACCTACAAATTGGACAGTTGTTTTTGTTATTATACATCTGTATTCAAACCAAATAAAAGGCAATGTTTGAAGACAGTCAGAGCCTGCTGACTCTTTATCAGATCCCAGGGAGGTCTTTCCAAGGGCCTGGAAACCTGTCCAGTGTAGAGGTGATCACAGGAGGATGCACACCTTTTTCTCCACTCTTTAGTCGTGTGGGAAAACATAAGGGTTTGAGCTCTGTCTGTGTCTGGCAGCCTCCTCTGGACATGAACACTATGTACAAGACCATGACAGGAAAAGATGCTGTGCTCTTGAAAGTGAAGACAGGTCTTTCAAAAGATAACGGTCCTTGGAGATGCTGCCTGCTGGCAGCCGGTCGAGTTCTGAGCATGCAGACCTGGTTCTTGGTGCTCTTCCAGATTCCTCCTGGCTGCAGCACTCGCTTCTGCTGCTGGTTTCCTGGTGTGTGGCAGTACAAGCTGCAGCTGCAGTGGACATCCTCCCTCTCTTTCTCAGTGTGGAGTGCAGATGTTTAGCACTGCAGCAAGAGCAATCCCAGAGGTTTCCTGAGATGTGCATAAACACAGGGGCTGGTAGCAGTTTTCAGGAGAAGGCATAGGCCTGGGAGGTCCCTACAGGTGTTTCATCCCTCAGGACCTGCCCATTACTATGTAAGCCATAGGAGAGTTCAGATTTAATTTCGTTTTCTTCATATAAAACTTACTTAAATTTAAACCTTATAACTATCTCTTTCTGCTATGCAGAGTACAGGATGAACATAACGTATTCTCTAAGACATCAGATGAGGTTCTGGAGGGCTGTAAACCTCCTGAGACTCCTGGTAATATTTTAACCAGTCATCCTTCTTCAGAGTAGAGAAAAAAAAAACCTTTCACCCTGCATCTGCACACATAGCACTAGTATGATTCATCACGCTTCCCTTCTTTCTCAGAAGCTGCCTTCAGAGCTGTTTGGTCCTCATATGTTCTTTCACAGAACTGAATTGGGCATCTTTTCAGAATTACAGAGCAAAATGTTCACACCATAATCACAAGATGGAAAAAGATGTGTTTTTTTTTTCAGGCACTTGGGCATATGCATTTGTTCTCTGCAACATATTTCCAGTTTCCGTGGTGGATTTGGTACTCACAAAGGGGTTAATGACTTCTCTGCAGTTGCTAGGTAATGCTGTCTTGTCATAGGGACCACTTACTAGTTACTGACAGGCTTTCTGATGATGTAATGCTTAAATAGTAATTGTGGAGTGCATTAAATTACCTTTTTATTTTTCTTGTTTCCTTTAGAAAGCTGGGAAATGAAACATAAAAGCCTGCAGCATTGTGATATTATGGCTGCATGGATAAATCAACCGAAAGCCAGAAAATGCAGAAGTTGAACATTAGTCTAAGGAGACATCTTCAGCTCTGAGAGAGTGAGCTCTCTTGCTAATGTATTGTAATACAGCTTTTGGCAGAAACTACTGTTGCTTCACAGTTCTTGGACCAATGTAGATTGAAATGATAGGTCTGAGTGATGGGTCACTACAATAATACATGCAGAAATATCAAACAGGCCTTATTGCAGTTAAAAATTCCTTTGCCTGCTTTCATTTTTTAATTTTTTTTTTTATTTATTTCTGTTTAATTCAGCAATTAGAGCCACTCTTACGGATCCAAGCACTCTTTGGATTCAGGCTGGTTTTGGACACAGACCAAACTGCTCAAACTCACATGCAGACTGAGGTGCAGCCAGAACCCATGCAGTCAGGTCAGTTCCAGGGATGCATTCTTTGGATATCAGATCTGAAGTAATTGCTAATTTGTTCCTAGGTAACAGGAAAACATTTAAATAAAAAAAAAAACCCTATTCAACAAACATTTCATTCTCACTTATCTTAATTTCGTCAGCCAAGTGGTCCAACGCGAGATCCCTCCTTTCCTAGCCTGGGAAATACTGGAGGAGGGAGCTGAGATTCAGTGGGGTTTTATACCCTTAAAATTCTCAGAGCCTACAAGAGCCTTTGACCTTGGTTGTGGCACACCGCGCCTGTGCTTGCTCTCTCAGCCTCCTGGGTCCCTCTTCTCCAAACCCCCTGCCCATCCCCAGCTTTGTGTGGACCAGGGCTTCTTTGCTGACCCCTGCCCTAAGGTTGCACAACCCCAAGCAAGGCTGCTTTAAAGGGAGCACAGTGCAGGCTCAGCAAGTGGTTCCAGATCAGCATACCACTGCCTTCTTTCACATGGCCTTTTTCTTTTTCCTCATGAACATCTCAGGCGGTGAAATAGCATTGGGAGCCTGGGGACTTGCGATTACAAAGTGTCTGACTGTCTTTTCATGCAAGCAGGGCAAATCCACTTGTGGATGCCATCCCCGAGGCAGGATCTTACCCTAGATTATAATGCAATCACATAATGGAGGAGTGGGTATTTATATAGATGGCACCATACAAATGGAGAGAGAAAGTTATGGGTAAACACCAGGTTCTTTTTTTAAATCTCTTTGCATGATCATTTATGAACCCTTTGGTGTCTGGGAGAAACTGCACTCTCACTCAAACCTGTATAATTGTGCTGAGCTCAGCTGATGTGCCTGGATGTTGCTGAGAGTAGCTATCTTAACCAGCAACAGTGGCAACCCAGCATCTTTATCCTTCCCATTTGTCAAATTAAAAGGACCTATTTTGGGCTTTCCCTTATGTATACTCCTACAGTGCGGCGTTCAGTGGACACATGAAAGGAGACCAATTGCTCTCTGAGATGTGTGTGGGATTCAGTGCCAGGAGAGAACAAGAAATCTGAAGGCTTCAGCACCCAGCTTTTTTATGTCACTGACAAAACTAGCAAGAATAAAATATGCAGGCTGAAAGGCAAAGAGAAATAATTGTATCCTTACATGAACCCTTCTCTATGTTTTGGGGCATGTAGTCATAACAATGGTGGACACTGCATAGAAAATAATACACAAGATGAGATCATTGCTGTAGTCAGGTTCAGTGCAGGTATTATTTACCAGAACTGCAGTGTGCAGAGACTGTTCGCAGGGCAAGTCTCTGCTATGACAGATCATTCAAGTGCTTGTGGCAAGTGCAGTGACTGCTGATATGAAAAAGCAATAGAAGGAAAATAATTGACTACAGATTGTGAACCACTTTAGACAGATAGATTTTATTACACTAAGGTTTAGCCCATATGTAGGTGGCTATACTGTAATAAGGATGGTGAAGTATCACCATAGCTGTGAATGGCATTACCAGTTACATTTGATTCCATTTCATTAGGTAGAGGGTTTCATCCTACTCACTCATTTGTCTCATCTCGAAAAACATAATCCCCTTTTGCAAATGACTGATATATAATGCATCATCCCAGCCAAGGGAGCATCCGTTGTTTTGAAGTTGTCCCATTTTACACCAGTGTTTCTCCCCACAAGAGCAGGTGGGGGCTACATGCCTGTTGCAGTCCCGAATGGCATCTGTGGGTACCATATACATCCCAGAGGGCTGACAGATGCGTGTGTGTGAGGTGAAGTCTACTTTACTGATTTGCTCATTTGTCCATTTCTGAACCCATCACTAACAGTGGTGCTGTGTCTAATGCATGGGAAGCATTTGAGAGAGTTACAGAAACACTGAACACATTATGGGAAGAAGGTTTAGCCCCACAAATCAAGGCTTTCAGAGACCATCCCCGGCTGTCTCATTGTCTTCCACTTAAATATCAAATTCACAACAAATACTGATATAGGATGGTAAAAGATTACATTACTTTACTACTGAAATTGAACTATCACTTTGGTACTCTTTAAAAATACTTTTCCCTCTAAGGATCAATGGTCTCCACAAACATCAGTTATAGCCACGTACACTTAAAACCATCCTGCCTGCAATGCCATCAGTCACTATTACCCCTGCCTTTCAGAGAAAGGACATAGCATGCAAGCAGTCTGCCTGCCCTCATCCAAATAGAAATCTTGACACGAGATGTCACCCAGAATTATCCACCTGGTCTGTGATGCATCTGATCATTAACATCGAGTCTGCTGATCTAATCACAGATAACTGCAGTCACCCCAGTACCACCTCAAGCAGTCCCGGCACTGCTGCTTGGGGGGGCTTGTGTGCAGCACTTGGGTCTCCATAAATGAGCAGTGTTCCCTCATCAGCTTTCTTTGTCTTGGGAGAAGCAGAACGTTGTCCTCATTCACTGACTTTGCTGGAGCAGACTCAGTCTTTGTCTTAGCTAGCACAAGCAACACATAGATCAAAACCAAACAGCGGAATAAACATGTATTTCCCAGTCTCCATTTCCTAAGTGTATCTGAGCTTAAGTCAGTGTCTGTCCAAGATCTTTCCCCACACTTCATGGATTCTGCATGAATCCACGACTCTTCCCCCTTCTTGCAATCATTTCCTTTGACTGCGGCTTATTCTGCAAGTGAAAAGGTCTTAGCTAATATAAAAGCCTTCTCCAAAGCTTTCTTTCCTTACATGCACTCTGTCAGGTTAATGAGTTCTAGCACCAACATCTGGCTTCTGTGTCCAGCTACTGGCAGTTTCTGACCTCTGCTGTGGTCAAAATGTCTGCCTCTGCTGTCCCCCCAGCCAGCCCTTGAAGAGCCCCCATGGGGGGACACACAAGTCAGAGACACTCATGGTTCTGGGCAGAAACGGGAGACTCAGGGGCCCATGGTGAGCTCTGCTCCATCTTCCTTCACCCATCACTGTCCAGGCCCAATTCAAAATTGGGGATGCATGTTTTGTCCTCCTCCCAGTTCAGCAACATCTCCCTTCACCAAGCCCCTTTTACGGTAGCTTTGTCTGCAGGATTGGGATCCCGAAAAGATTTTTCTATTTCGTACATGCGGTGGGGCATTCTCACCAAATGGCTGCAAAGGTTTATTTCTGCTTCTCCCCTCCTCAATAAATCTGCAATTTGTGACGCAGATTTCATTTTGCTGATTCTGTCTGACTGTTTATTGTGCTGGATTTCTAAGGCATTTATGGTTGGCTCGGTGATTCCTCAGAAAGGGAATGGTGCCTATTGTAGTTAACCCTGTAAAATGTCTAATGAATAATTAAATAGCATGTTGTCTGTAATCCAGCTTTGTCGGTTTGGTCAGTCAATTGCTGGTTGCTGCTCCTATCAGACAAAAACCTTGCTGTGAAGCTTGTTTAAAATTCAGCATTTGCTAATTAGCATTGTTCCGAATGTAATTCTAAGTGCCGCTTCTTCAGGCAATTCAAGAGAGCAATGTAGAACTTCAGTGTCTCTATGGAGACCATCTATAATTTAAAAGACAGAAACAACAGTTTAATGCCTTGTAATACTTAAAAAAATCACCAGTAGCTCTCTCCAAAATACCCCCAAAATACAAATAGAAGAAGGATTGTGCCCCACTAGTGTATGAAGCCAATTTGTTGAAGATCACTGAATTGTGATAGAGATGATTCAGTGAAACTAGTTGAGGGCTAAGTTAAAGCACCAGGATTAGTCTCAGGGGTTTAAATTAAATACTGAATAAATATTTAAAATGCAAAAGATCAAACCATTAGGCACATGTGCCAGCTGTAGCAAGGTAAAAGCATTTTGTTGGATTTATGCACAGAAAGACCAAGAAATGAACTCAACAGCCCTGCTAACCATCTGGCTTGCAGGACTGTAAGCCATGACTGATCTTCATTTCCAGGGCAGAAGCGAAGCGGGTTTGATCACCCACACTGGGCATCTTGCCTCCAGCGATGCCTTATATCCGATGCTTCGGAGAAAAACAACCTTGGGCGTGACAGAAAGGGAGGGTCTCCTGTAAACAACCGGCGAGCTCTGATGAATGAGTAATGCAAGATGTATGCACAGAGCTGTGCCTCCTCCTGTACAGAAGTAACACAACTGATCAAAACCCAGCGCTGCTGCAGTGTGTTGGGGAGAGCAGAACTGACTGCCTGCAGCAGGGCACCGGGATAAACACAGCTCCTGGGGCTCCTCAGGCTTGCCAACAGCTCACCCACACCTTGGAGACTCTAAAATCATGGACAGTGCTGGGTATGATGTGGCAAAAACATGCAGACAGCAAAAGCCATAGAATGATAGAATCATAGAATGGTTTGTGTTGGAAGGGACCTTTAAAGGTCATCTCGTCCAACCCCCCTGCAAGGAACAGGGACATCTCCAACCAGATCAGGTTGCTCAGAGCCCCATCCGACCTGGCCTTGAATGTTTCCAGGGATGGGGCATCCACCACCTCTCTGGGCAACCTGCTCCAGTGTTCTACCAAGCCAATGTTCTACTACCACCATGTTCCCTAGAGCCGAGAAGTAGAGTAAAGGTGAAGGCTGGTGGGGTAGCAAAGAAGGTCCCAGCGGCCCCGAAAGAGTCCTGTCATGGTCCAGGCCTACACTTTGCACCTGGCAGCTTTGGGGAGCTTCCTGGTCTGCTGGCACGTCATGAAATCAGCAGGCAGGGTGGGAAACAGAAAGCAGGAAAAGGGGAAGAGACAGGAGAAGGACTGGGTGGGGAGGGTGGTGAGCACAGCCCTGCTCAAAGTTGGGTCTGAGGCACCAGATGGGAGAGAGGAGAAGCCACATCCCACGATGGATGGGGAAAACACAGCACCTTGCAAGGCCCGGCACTGTACCAGGCAGGCGTTGGGCAAAAATGCTCTGTGCCCTGAATTTTGCAGGTAAAGGCGAACACAACAAGTACAAATCTCACCATGCAACCTGCAGGAAGAGGTGGGATAAAAGGTAGGCTACTCTGCCTGAAAAGAGTAAGCAGCAGCTAAAGAAAAGTTCTGAAACCGAGGTCTTTATTGCTCAAATTTCTCTATACCTTTTTCAAGGTTGCCTTGCAGTTGAGCACTTCTGCTCTCCTAGTGTGAAATATCCTAAAATAAATAACACTATCTTCTCCAGTGGTACATTATAATCAGAGTAGGAGTTTTTAAAAAGCCAAGCGGAAATGTGTGGTCTAATTTCTAGCTGAGTTGATCAGAGATCAGTTTTCTTACATCCTTAAAGGTATTTTATATCTATTTAAAGGTATTTATACCTTATTAGATCACAGGAAATATTTACTACTCAAAATTGTTAATGAATACATTTTACCTTATTTGTTGTCTTATTTCCTTTGCCCCTTCAGCAACAATGTTCATCAGCGTCTGTAAAAATAGACATTTAATGAGATGTTTACTTCATTTAATTAAAGTCTAATATTTTCTGCCTCGAGTACAATATCTACTTACTGCCTTTTTTTCTACATTAAATACATGTTAACTACATAACTGGATATTAACAATGAACAGGGATTTTGCTCTTTAATACCAATAATTCTGGTTTTGTCCTTATTATTCACTCACTGTAACAGCTGATGCCAGTGGAAGGACACATATAGGAAAACCATAATCAGACAACCTGATGTGCTTCATATTTCATGTGCAGCAGTGTTTTTCTTGAAGAAAAAAGTGCTTTTTGCATACCAGGTTGAGTTTTTAGGTGGCTTATGTGATTTCTTGTCTTGCAACATCTCCATTTGGAGCACTGGGGTATACATAGCCATGGGATGAAAGAAATGCCTTGGACACAGCAGTGTTCAGAAGTCCTACGAGACGTGTGATTAGGAACAGCTCACTGCTGCTGCCCTCGCCAGCTCAATGCTCAGCTCACTTGCTTTTGTCTCCTGTTCCCCCTTTGTTTTCTTGCTCCCCCAATATTCACTCTTGTTATATGGCCCCAGTCATCAGAGCCTTCCGCAGTCACCCTGGTACACTGTCTTTGTAGAAGGTGCCAGCACATGCTGAAATCCTGCTCCTTCCAGGTGGTCAAGTGCTGGTCCAGCCAATGAGCTGTATTTCTCATTGTCAGTATTTCCAATTTGAGTCTTGCATCACAACTGTTTGTGAGTTAGAGAGGGTGAATAGCTGGAAGCTCCACACCTCTTTCTCCCTACAAAACAAGTGTGTGTATCGGGGCACAGCCAGTCATGCCAAGCCAAACTTCAGAAGAGTTGGATCAAGCCAGCTGGAATTTGGCAAAAGCCTTATCCCCAAATATCAATCTTTCTTAATTAGGCAACATTTAGCCTGACATGGACCAGTTAGAGAGGGTCCAGAGGAGAGCCACAGAGATGATCAGAGGGCTGGAGCACCTCTCCTATGAGGCCAGGCTGAGACAGTTGGAGCTGTTCAGCCTCAGAAGAGAAGGCTCCAGGAAGACCTTACAGCGGTCTTGCAGTACCTCAAGGGGGCCTACAAGAAAGATGGGGAGAGGCTGTTCAGTAGGGCCTGTTGTGATAGGATGAGGGGTAATGGTTTTAAAATAGAGGGAGGTGTATTCAGATTAGATATTAGGAAAAAAATTTTTACAATGCGAGTTGTAGAAGACTGGAACAGGTTGCCCAGAGAGGTGGTTGATGCCCCATTTCTGGAAATGTTCAAGGCCAGGTTGGATGGGGCTCTGAGCAACCTGATCTGGTTGGAGATGTCCCTGCTCCTTGCAGGGGGGATGGACTAGATGACCTTTGAAGGTCCCTTCCAACCCTAATCATTCTATGCTTCTATGATTCTATGAAATTATGCCTCACTGATACAGTCATATTCCTGTTGAACTTTTTTGTTTTCTGGTGAATCAGCATTTCTTCACGTAAAAAACCCCCAAAAACAAAAAACAAACCCAAAACAACACAACTCCCCCAAAAAATCTCATTAAAAAATTATATGTGCTTCCACACCCAGCTCTGGCAAGAGGATGTTTAATGGATCAACTCAGCTGGAATCAGCTGGAGTTTGTACCACAAAGGCATCCTGCCTGGAGCCAAAGAGGCCCTATCTCTCTAATCAGACATACATCCATTCTGAAACAAAAAATTAGGTTCCCCCTTCACTCCATTTACTTTCCTTTCTATCTGCTGGTGTAAATAGATACATGACATATCTTAAGACTCTGTGTGATGTCTTCTGACCCACCGGATTGCACTCGAGATATCTGCTTCAGATTTCTCTCTTAATATCACGTCTCTTCCACTTCAGACTAGCTCAGCTCCTATTGTGTTAAGAATATTAGAAGTGTTTTTAAAAATGTCATAAATTAGAACCTACCATTTCTTATGTGTCTCCTTCTTTTCCAATGACATTGCTTGGGCAATACATCATAAAAAATGCCTCGCTATAGTGATGTATAGCATTAATCTATCATGTGAGCACTATCTTTTTGGTGATATATTAGAACAATGCATCATTAAAACATCATTGATGTAGATATATATTACTCAGCTACCGACTGGCTAGCAACAATATGTATATGGAGACTTGGATGGGTTTAATGTATTAAATCAAAAGTGCATGGATTTGAATCTAAAATAGTAATAGCTGAATGCTGTTAAAAATGGAGTGAAGTCATATGTTAATAAGTACAATGAAAGCCTCCGTAAGACATTAAGATTAAAAAAAAAAATATTTTAATGAAGTGGTGGAAGCTGCTTTTCTGCCACCCACATTGTTTTCCTGTTCCAGAATGGGTCAGAAAGGAAAGAAAAAGGCAGAATGAGAAGATACAGAGCAATAGTCCAAAGGCATCCCTGCCTCCCACGGTTTTGATGGGAAATAGGAAAAATA
Organism: Tetrax tetrax; assembly: GCA_009806455.1. Taxonomy (NCBI): domain Eukaryota; kingdom Metazoa; phylum Chordata; class Aves; order Otidiformes; family Otididae; genus Tetrax; species Tetrax tetrax. The sequence goes on along the minus strand of WHYT01016350.1, from coordinate 244,799 downwards.
ATAAAAGTGAGTGAAAATTTAAGCAGACACAAGCAGTACCAGTCTTTTAGGATTTGCTGACAACTTTGAGTCTTTTTAATATCCCTGACTTTCAAGTTAAAACAACGTCTCCGGTCTTTAATTAACTGAAGTGAGGTGGACCGTAGTTGTGGGCACTAATAAAAAGAATGAAAGGGAATCATGACTGTATGTGATTTGTTAGTTTCTAGCAAATTATGTGACTTTGTCCTGGAGCATTTGTTAAATTCTCTGTCTTTTTCTAGAATGATTCCCTTTGACCAAATGAAAATATGGGGTGGCATCTGTTGAGGAAAAACCGTGTTGACAGAGCCCTTCGCAAACTGTTTCCACTTGTGCCAGAACATAAGCTGTACCTGCAGCTTCTGGATGTTGTCAGCTCTTCCTGATCCTTCATCTTTTGGGAACATTCAGGAAATACTCTGGGGGTCAGGGAGAGGCCATTGCGTTCTTCCATATGGGTCCTTTTGGCCTCCAAGTGCAAGCTGAAGGCAGAAACTGTGTTATAAATCTCTGCCTGCTCTGGTTCCTTTTGGGGGATGTTCTTGGTTTTGCAGGGATTCTCAATGACCTGAAAGCTAATTTTTTTTTTTTTTATCATCTGCTCTTCATTTTACATGGTAAGAACACTCTACATGATTAATAATTTCATATCCTAACCCACTTTTGAACCACAGAAAAATTAACTAACTTTTCAGAAGCTTATTACAGCAAAGCATAACAACTGTTTTATCCAAGCACAAGGAACATATTGGTGTCAGAGCTGGGACTGCGGTCAGTAGGCTTTTTCCATGTTTTCCTGGACTTTGAACCATATTTACCTTCTGGAACTTTAGTGGTCCTTCACGTTTGTTAACTATTTTTTATCAGTCTGATTTCTTATATTACCATGTTGCCAGCTTAATCAAACTTTCAGGTCCACTATCATAGCACAGCAGATTCAGCTCAGTAATAGACAATATAAATCCTTTATTCCCAGTCTGTCTATTCCTAAAGAGCAAAGTGGATGAATATCCTGCAAAGAATCATTCTGTGGACAGGGTTTGGAAAGGATAATCCAAACTCCAGAATAATCTCTAAGGTGCAGATGTACCCTGGTCTGCAAAATGAAAAAGCTACCTAGTAATATTAGACTGAAATCAGAATGTGTTGTGGTTCAGTGATGAAACTGCAAATTGTTTGGCTATGTTAACAGAAGGAGAGAGACACGGGGAGTAGCAGGTTCAGCAGTGCAGGGAAACCACTTGGTGGCATTTTGTAATGGTAGGGAGGGGAGGGAGCGCATTTCCGATGCCTGAGGAATCCTTTTCTACACAATGGCCTTTCTCTGTGTACAGCCTTGAGTACATCTTGCACTCCTCCGAGGCACTCAGCATTGCCAGGCACTGGGTCATTACATGCCCTGTAACTTCCAATAATTAATGTCCCTTTCCGCTGAAATAATATATTACATCCATGAATATCATTGACACAGTGAGGTGGCAGTGAATGTCCTGGTTCTGCTGTTAGTGATGCAATGCAGGACATAGACAGAAAATAAACTGCCTAGTAGTTTAAAGGTATTGTCTGGGAACATGATATGGATGTAAAAAATCAGTAGTACAGAGTTGCGCAAACTCATCTGTTCTTTTTGCAGTTTGGGCCATATATTTTCTTGTGGCTTTCAGCAAGTCCCTCAGGTTTTCTGAGCCCAGTCTGTAAAATCAGCCTTGCAGTCTTTTGTCATGTCCCACATAAGGAAGCATTAAAGATTGATTCATTCTTGTTTGAAAATTGCTGTGAAGATGAAAACTGCAGTATAAATTCTGCCTATTGTTCCAGTTGCCTCCTGATTTCAAAGGCTGCCAGGGTTAAAATGGTAGGAGACTGATTTAAGTGGAAATCAAGACACAGTGTGGCTGATGCGGGAGTCAGACAGAACATGTTCACCAGCAGTGGCCTGAGCGAGAATGATGCATAGAGAGATGATACATAAAGCTCTTCAATATTATAAAACGCACATTGAAAAAAAACCCTCATGACTGCCTTTTGCACTCTCTAGCCATGGTTCCTACAACTCTATTGGGCTCTGGCAGTAGTGAGAAACGTGTTAATGAAACAGAACAGTATCTGGACCATCTGGGAAGGATATTGTGTCAGGTTGTATGATGAGATACACAGACATCCTTTGGAGTTTGCCAAGAGTGAGGCAGTAATATGCACGCTTAGAATAAAATCCCTGCCTTTGAAAGCAGACAGCAAAACATCAGAGGGGCAAAGAGGTGGGAAGAGAAGCTCACACTGTGACACACAGCAGCTCTGTCAGAGCGCATGAAAGGAGCTGGCAAATGCTCCATCAATGTCTTTCATAAAACCTGTCAAGGTAAGAAATGAGGCGAATACCAAAGCAACAGATAGCAGTGCGCTTGCCTATGTTAGAGACCGAGCACAAACCCACGAATCCACCCCAGAAGGATGGTGCAGCTGCCTATTGCTGCGGATGGGAAAGCTAGTGCAGGAGACTCCAGAAACTTTCACTCAGATTTACTCTTTAAGAAATGGAACAGCAAAATTAACAGGGTTAATTAATAACCCTGAAAATTCATCATTAGTTAAAAACCAGAACTGACTCACGGAAGTTCAGGCATATTGGGCACTGACAGTGTGGATGACGATGCTTGAGATGAAGTCCTAATCTCTTCTAACTGAACTCACTGCAGATCTGGGCAGCCTCCACAGCAGCACCAAAACAGGCCCAGGAATGGGAAGGGCTCCGAGTGGTGGGCAGGCCACTGTCGCCTATAAGAGAGCTGAAAGTGGCTGGGAGCCCTCGGGCAGCCTGAAAGCAGGAGCTGCATTGGAGAGCTGACCTGAAACCCACTGAAATATATGGAAAGAGCTCTTTACATAAAGCAAAAGATGCTCCAATTTGTACGTCATGTTCCCGGTGTACACGGGAACAAAGCAGCACAGGACGGTCTTGTAACCTACCAAGGTGCTGCCGCGCTCCCCGAAACAGCCCTTTCCCTCCACGCATTTAAAGGACCAATAATAGTTAATCAAAAGGTTGCCCTTCTACCATGCCTTACAGTCATGGCATTTTATAAGCATTACCAAACAAAGCTTCCCAGCCCCACTGGGAAGTAAGAGTGATTGCTATCCACGTTTTATGGCCTGATAAGCCAAGGTCTGGGGAAATGAAAGGCTGATTGCTCGCAGCCTTGTCTGAGTGGGTAAGGGGAGAGGCAGGGGCTAGGAAACCTCCCCTTTTCTCTCGCTTGACCTTTCCTGGCCCAATGTCCTCCCAGGAAAGAGCTCAGCATTTACCTGTCATGCTGACACAGGGTCTTTGGAGGGATGCGACTGTGTGTCCCACCATGCATGTGCCAGCAGCAAAGGGGCCATTCACCGGGTCGATAAATAGCACATGCCAACAGACAGACAGTTTGCTTGACACCAGCAGGGAATTTTTTCTGGCTGAGGATTGGTACCCAGTACTCTCAGCGCTGACTTCTCCCCTGCCAGCGAGATCGCAGGACTTGGGAGCTGCTGAAATGAACAGTCTGTAAGCTAGCAGGCCAAGCTTTTTATCATCTGAAAAAAGGGAGGTGATCAGGGTCAAGACATTGGAGTGACTGCTCAGAACCAAGCTGTCTTATTAGATTGCTAGCTCCAATTTTGGGCCCAGATGTTGTAGTGTATAAAAGCTGACATAAATTTGCCATAGAAAAGCTGCCTTTGGGCACTCCAGTGTCCATTGTCAGCAGTGCACACAGTCGTTTAATGTTTCCTCTGGGCTCCCAGGGTAAATGCTGCTTTTATGTAACATACCTACGCACATGCACATATGTGCAAGAGGATTTGGGAACAGTTTCATTGAATTCTGTGTGGAGAAATCAGTCTACCTGAATGCCATGTTCAATTTCATTGCGCTTACATCACCGCACATCTGGCACAGCTGTGGCCTTCTCTGGCAGCCCGACAGCCTGTGCCTTCTGCAGCAGCTACATGGAAAAGGCCTTCTGTTTGCACTGCAGCCCTCTCCCTCCCCTCACAGACTTTAGATGATATAATACATACCACTGTTTCGCTTGCTACTGCTTTTTCATCCGTCAGGATAAATGATCATGAAGACTCACTTTGCCTTCCTTTGAGCACAGCCTCCTCCACATGTAGTGAAGACAAATATTCAGGCAAGCCACTCATCTCAAGAAACATCTAGGCAAGCATTCACACTATTTTAAAAACTCCCTGCCTGACACTAGTGGCAATTGCCACAGAAAAGCCTATAAACAAAATAAACAAACATAATACCATTGAGAATCAGGAGACTAAAGCAATAGTAATGCTTGCTGTTCTGCAGCCACTTCAAAATCCCAAACAAACCAATCAAAATTGTTTTACTAGTTATCTTTTCATCCTTTTCCCTAGGCCTTTCCCATAAGGTACTTGGTGGAAATGAAAGCAATAGTTTTATATAGATAAATCTGTAGCACTGAAAGGATGATCTCTTTTCTCTAGGTGCTCAAATGCTACACCAGTCTATATGGTGTTTAAAAACCATGTGGGAAGGAGATAATTCTCTCTTAAATTCAATAGGCTTTTAGAATCACATTTATTCACTTCTGTGGAGTTTTTCCATATGGGATTTCAGAGCCTTTTATAGAAGAAGGTGCCCCCTTTTCTCCTCTCCTCTCCCTCCTTTGTGCTTGTTCTTTCACTAGCACAAAGCTGAAGTGAACAATAGTATACACTTGGCTTTACATCCCGCAACATCCAGGACTCTGAAGAACAAAGAATAAATACATGTCCAAGAGGCTAAAGATAGCAAGTTCAGCGCAATGGATAACTCCGGCTCCTGTGGAAAGTTCTGGTGCTGGTGGAAGTAGGTTCATTTCAAAAGCCAAAGAAAACATGTACTGAAAACCAGTTTTGATGTGGGCTGGCTATAAAATCCCAACTGAGTCACCCTGCCTCTCTGAGCTGCATATTGTACAGCTGTAAAATGGGGTTTTGGCCCAGAAGCCTAGGTAATGGTTTCATAAGGCATTATAAAGGACTGCGAGAAAGATAAATAAATAACTTTGCTTTTTTCATGTGGGAGGGCAGGAGCAAAGACAGAAGGGAAAAAAGCAAATACACTGAGTGGGAGTGTGGGGACAGGAGTTGGGACAATTTATTAATTTCATTTCCATCTCATTCTGGTAAACAACGTACAGCTGGGTGAATTTGCTTGGTCATGCTTCTCTGCCCAATGAGTGTTTCCTTGTGCTGGGGCCCTGGCCTTGGCTCTGTGCCGGATGCTGCCCCTCTCTGCCTGCCAGCATCCTCTCCTGGGTGATGCTTCCATCCCAAGGAGCTGAGCCTGGCTGGCTGCTCCCCGCTTTGCTCTGGGAGAGCGTTTGGGGTGATGGTGACTTTGCACCGTGCTGTCACTGCGTCACCCTGCCTTCCCTCGGTCTGAAAATGGGGCTGGGGAAACATGTCTCCTTCCCCAGCTGGTGCGTTACAGAAGAGCTGGTGTGTTACAGAAGGGGAAGGGAAACTGTTTTTTTCCTCCCAACTCAGATGTCCCTCTGGGGACGTTGGCGCGAGGCAGAGGCCACCCATGGGACCTGGGTGAACAGAGGAGGGGAGCAGAGCAGGTCAGGGCCCCGAGAAAAGCCATGCGGGGAAGACAAGGTCTTACTTTTGTCCCCTTCTCACCCAGTCTCTGGGAAATCATGTCCTCGCCTGCTGCTGTAATCACTGATTACATGCCACTTGCCTGTTGTATTAAAGCTGCTTGCTTAATTAATATCATTTTAAAGGGCGGTCTTGGCATGAGGGAAACAAGCTGTTTTGAACTCCAGTAAACACATTTAGTATGTGATCATTGTACGCAGCTCCTGCAGCCTTTCTACGGTGAGTAGACAGAAAGCCCCATGAGTTAATGAACTGTGTTTTAACCACCTGATGCTGGTCAAAGCCTTGATCTATCAGGTTTAGGCTGGGTGGAGGAGGGGAGGCAGAGTGCTTTGCCATGCTCCCTGGTACCACTGAAACTGTTAATCAGCCTGCTCTGCAGTCTACTGCAGAGTTTGCTTTATTAAAGCTCCCTGCTGCCTGTACACGTTCGCTGGCACAGACATCGAGAGACAGGCAAACACTTACCCGAGTGCAGAGTACTCACTGCTGCATTGCAGAGTTTACTGGCAGAAAAGGAAGGGGGTAGGTAATCACAGGTGGAGGCTTGGGTCCTCCCTCAGCCCGCCTGCATCTGCAGTCTCATGGATTTCTGTAACAGGGGATACAAGGAGGGCTGGGGGCAAAGTATGCACATTTAAGGCTCTTTTTGCAGCTTCTAAATTTTTGGATCTCTGGCACTGCTTGTACTAGTCTTGAGTGTGATCTATGCTGCTTAGCATGGTTTTTATTTGCAGTTATTCTATTAAACTAAAAATTGAGGTATCTGATGGGGTAAGAGTAATTTTATCTGTTATTGTTATAAACTAACCTTGCCTCTGCTCAGAGGCCCTCTATAAGGTTGAGGATGTGATGTTGAAGTATTCAAAGTAAATTCAGCCCCCTTCCAAGGAGCTTGCAGCCTGACTACCAGAGGCTTTCTGGTTTTCCTATAGGTTGCCTCATATAGAAGCTTGAGCAGGATGAAGTCACTCGTGTAGCAAATTGTAGGTATGAGTTCAGTTCATTTTTTTTTTTCTCCTTAATAATCCCATCTGCAAGATTATGCTTTATTTCTGGTTTTGGGTTGGTTTTTTTTTTTTTTTTTTTTTCTGGAAGAAAGCTGGTATTTGCTTAAGAATTGTTAGGCATTTCTAATCTACTGCTGTAAATGCACACATGTAAATTGAATTATAATAATTTTGTTCTTTGTGAGCAGCTGATTCAGGATTTCTTACATACCTGAAGAATACAAGGCAAAATATCTCAGCTGCTTGGGTTTTTTTGGATGGAACAAGGGTGGCTCAGATTTCTTCTTTCCTAGTGTTTCCTAGTGATACAATACTGCAGTCTCTGCCTTACTCAGCTTATGTCTAATTGCAGAGTATTTAGCAAAATGTTTTAGATCTGAAGTTAACCATCCATTATACACGGCTTTCTTAACAGATGTCAGCTGAACAGCAGTTACAGTCTAAGAGGGAGAAATTAATCTTGAGGCCTATGTGAAGGTGGGCTTGCATCAGTCTGATCCAAAAATTAGTACCTTGAGAGAGTTTAGGGAAAATAAAATATTCTAGGCTGCTTTTCATTGAAGAGCCGGGATGTTTCAGTGCAAGTGTGACATCTGTGGCAGCACAGGTTACTGACAGTCTTCTGGGACAAGCTGGCCAGCAGGACTGGACATCCAGGGAATTAAAGCTCCATCTTCGTATGGCAACTTAACTGTCGAGTGCACATGTTGTCTGAGGGAAAACCATGATTTATCTAAAAAGAACTACTGGGGCTTGATTTTTTGAGCTGTTGAAGATCCCTTGACTCCCATAGAAATTGGTGGGAGCCCTGGGTATCAGGTGCTTCCAAAACCAGTGTCTCATTGTCAAGATGAAGACAGAAAAAATGAAACCAAATATGATTTCTTTATTATTTCAATCTTCCACATCCCAGTTTTCATACCAATAAAATGAGGGTGATATTTTAATTCCATTAAGGGATTTTAAGGTTATATTATTTTTCATTAGCCCTTAGGAGTCCTGCAAACAAGACATTGGGAAGCGACATAGTTGTTATGCTGTTAAATTGCTCAAAAATGGTTACTTTCTCATCATTCAAATCCTACTTTAATTCACTTCCCCCAATGACCCTTTCAGTGTTAATCCACCATACAGAAGTGTTGCAGTTTTAATTAAAAAGGAAATCTCTGTCTCACTAAGCTTAGCCTGCCATCTGATCATGCAGTATGGTTTACAGACAGTATTATCTGTCTAATTTACATGATAAAACCGTGACTTAAGTAAGGCAGAACACATTGACAGCCCTCAATAAATAATGCTGCCCTAGCCAAAATCAGCAATGTTTTAAGCAAAACTCTACTGTAAGAACGGAGATGTGAGCGCATCATGCACGGCACTGCGCACAAGGAGGGTTACAGGAATACAGAGAGAGCTCAGTGGGATACCTCAGTAAAATGAAATCTCCAAATTGAGTTTGGAGCAGCTTCTGAAAATATATGCTCCAGCTCGACCACAAGATATGGATTTGAGGCAGGATTTACTGGATTAAATTATTTGGCTTCTGTTATAATGAAGGCTACTGGTCCCTACTGGCCTTTAAAAGCTATGATCTTAAATATTAGCAGTGGTTATGTCCCAGGTCACTTGGAACTCCATAAATGAAATAGCATGGTGAGCTGCAAAGCTATAAACTGCCATGAGGGCCTGCGCAGGGCAAATATTCACACGGGGCTGACTGACACCCCCAAATTCCCTGTCAGCAGGTGATGGGATCAGCACAAGTCCAAGACTCTGGCAAAAATCTCCCCTTCATTGTTATTACGTTTGAGCTGGGGCAAAGCAGCTGTCCCAGGCAATGGTGAAGAAGAGCTAACTGCTCTTCTTCTAGCAGTCTTGCTGTTCGACTCCCAGCAGCACTGGCGCATCAAGGTAGTAAATGTGATCTGGGAGTCACTGAGTGCGAGTAGAGCCCTACGATAACTTTTTTCACATTACTGTCAGATTTATAAAATGCTGTGGGAGGAAAGCAGTGGGGGAAGGAAGAGGAGAGAGAAACTGGATCTTGTATTTCTTATTAGCAGAACAAGGAGGGAGGCACAAGATCTGTGTCACACTGTAAGTGCTTTACCTCAGAGGAAGGTGAACACCTGGCAGAAATTAAATGTTAATGTATCAAATCATGTCCAAAAGCATGTAAAGCTCAAGGGACAGCTTATGATACCCTTTGAAAACAAGATCTAATTTAGTTCATTTGCATACCCTGATACCCAATCCTGCAGATTAGCATCGGTGAGTTAATGCACTGCTGCCATTAGTCTTCCTTGAAGTTATCGGAAAACTGTATTCAACAAACTACAGGCACTGAATTGAAGCGTCTGTTCAGGGAAAACCAGATGAAACTATGACGTCTTAATTGTGACCCAGTTTGGAATGCTGTAGAGTGGCAGCAACACTTGGTAGAAAGAAACAGTAAATTGATTTTGCCGAGAACCTCATCAATCACTGATCATAGTGACCCATGGATCATTAATCTCATTAAAAGTTCAGCATCATGGCAGAAGTAATAGCAGGAACACCAAAAGTGTTTAAATTAGATATCTTTCACAAATTTGAATGGGTCTGCCTGGCACGCCTGAGGAGAACTCCATTTCTAAATTGAGGAAACTCTTCCCTTACTCTAGCTGAACTTTAGCCATTTACTCTGTGCCAGATACCATCTTTAAGGCCTGTGGAAACTGTCCAGGAGGTATCTGGCCTGTTATTGAAGCATGTTTATAATACTCAAGTCAGGGAAAGAAGAGCTGAATCAATGGGCGTGGTACCTCACCTCTTGATGCTGTGATCTTTTTGACAACAGACCTCTCTGCTGTCCGAGCTTTTTAGGTGAGATGATTGGTAAACAGGCAGGGAAACACATCTGAGAGTATAAAGACAACCCCGATTTTCTGTGTTTCTGTGAATCCAAGGAGTTTGCTTTGTTTTAAAGGATGGTATAGCAAACAGTTAAGAAAGTCAGTTGTTCTTGTTGGTCCTTTTAACTATGGCAGAGCCTATTGTATCACTGAGCTGAAGGTTTTGTTGTCTTCATCATGGGCTTTCGTATAAAAACGACGAGTTGTGAGGGGTCCCTTTTGTTAGATGCTGGACTTTTGGAGGGGAAATTGCTTAATATGCCCTAGACTATTTCTTGCCAGTACATCTGTTCAGTGTGTGGCCAAAACAGAGAGATGCAATCCTGCAAGACGGGATGAGCTGATTTAGTGCTCTTCACCTTGTGTCAGGTCTGGTGCTTGTCAGACCCACCTGTGACCTACACCCATTTGCTAATCCGGAGGAAACCTAACCCAGCAAAAAGAAAGTAGGCAGTGTTCTCCTGGCTTAAGGAGCTGTCTGTGCTCATAGATGGGATCAACAGGTGTCCAGGCTCACACATGAGGTGGAGACAGAAGTGAATGGTCAGGAATGGTCAGAATGGATTGAGAGCAGCCCTGAGGAGAAGGACTTGGGAGTGATGGTGGATGAGAGGCTCAACATGAGCCGACAATGCGCCCTTGCGGCCCAGAAGGCCAACCGCATTCTGGGCTGCATCAAGAGGAGCGTCGCCAGCAGGTCGAGGGAGGTGATTCTCCCCCTCTACTCTGCCCTGGTGAGACCCCACCTGGAGTACTGTGTCCAGTTCTGGAGCCCCCAACATAAGAAGGACATGGACCAGTTGGAGAGGGTCCAGAGGAGGGCCACAAAGATGATCAGAGGGCTGGAGCACCTTTCCTATGAGGACAGGCTGAGAGAGTTGGGGCTGTTCAGCCTGGAGAAGAGGAGGCTCCAAGGAGACCTGATAGCGGTCTTCCAATACCTCAAGGGGGCCTACAGGAAAGATGGGGAGAGGCTGTTCAGTAGGGCCTGTTGTGATAGGACAAGGGGTAATGGGTTTAAATTAGAAGGAGGTAGGTTTAGATTAGATATTAGAAAATAATTTTTTACAATGAGAGTTGTAGAGCACTGGAACAGGTTGCCCAGAGAGGTGGTGGATGCCCCATCCCTGGAAACGTTCAAGGCCAGGCTGGATGAGGCTCTGAGCAACCTGATCTAGTCAGGGATGTCCCTGCTTCTTGCAGGGGGGTTGGACTAGATGACCTTTGAAGGTCCCTTCCAACCCTAACCATTCTATGATTCTATGATTCTATGAATAGGAGTGCAAAAGGGAGAGAAACAAGAGGAGGTGGCTGGGTTGCAAGACCCCTGCTTGGCAACAATGCATAGCTAAGGCTACTATGTCTCACTTGCTCATGGAACCAGAGCCTGTAAGGAATTGGATTGAGATGCCATCAGTATATGGATGATACATGGATCGATAACTCATTTCCACTGCTTCCAGTTAGTACAGAGTCTCAGTTTTCCAGTAACAAGATATGCAAACCTGTGGAGTTTAAAGCCAGACAAAGTGTCATTAGTCAGTCAAAGAAATTGGTTGTCATATGTCTGATTGGTTCTTCTGATCTTTCATGAGGTAGACGAGTGAATCTGGGCCGTTTCTGAGTACCTATTCACAGAGTTGTAAGAGCATGCATGCAGTTGCCAAAACTGCTATTGTGCAGAGTATAGTTGGAAAAAGTGTACTTCTTCCTCTCAGACTTTGTGAACACAATCCATGACTCTGGGTGCATCCACACAGTCCTTGTGTAGTCAGATTTGCTACTTGGCCCTGATCTCCCAGTCATCTATGTATCAGCCCAGATCCTATCTAAAGCAAGCTAAATAGCTACCTCTGTGAAGAAACTTGGATGCATTTGAGAGGGTTCTTCTCAAGGATCTGCACACCACAGACTCTACCTACTCAGACCTCCCTCCTCCCAAGAGCATTCTCCAGCACCCAGAGGCTTATACTCATGCACACAAATGTCGCTCAACTGTGATCATAAGACTCCTAGTTGGCATGAAAAGTAGAAATCTGGGGAGCTGTAAATCAATCCTCTCATGATTTAATCACTCGGGTTTTTGTACTGAACCTTGTGATTAAAAATTCTAAAAGTTTGTCAGGTGCAAAAGGTAATTCAGGACTTCCATATTCAGGACTTCCAGGATGTCTACATGCCATGACCTGGCTGAGGCCAGTTTGTACTGTGGGTTTGGCCTGCACCAGTAAGTAATTTGACTTCAGATTCATCAAGACAAAGACTGTGCATGTAAAGAGCAGTGGTGCGAACTGTCATGCTGGTGCAGCTTGACATACATGCCTTTGTCAGGACCTACACCAGTTTGTGACTGATGTGCCATAACAGTATGCTCTTTGCTGCACTGTCACCTGAGACTTGAGCATCATGCTGAGTTTGAGGGCTCTAGAACTTCGACAAGCCTTGAGACAAGTAAGACTCTCTGAGGCTATTCATTCACCCCTCCAGCTCTATTGCCATGCACAGGTGATGTGGAAGGGCCTCAAGCATGAGGCCACGCCTCTGGTATTGCTCCTAGCTCTGATAGATGTCTTGCCTAAGTTGTATTTACTGGAGAGAGACGAGAGTAAAAAATTATGTTTACAGTAGATTTAGACTGGATATAAGGAAGAAATTTTTTACTGTGAGAATGATGAAACACTGGAACAGATTGCCCAGAGAGGTGATTGATGCCCCATCCCTAGAAACGTTCAAGGCCAGGTTGGATAAGACTCTGAGTAATCTGATCTAGTTGGAGATGTCCCTCTTCCTTGCAGGGTGGTTGGACTAGATGACCTTAAAGGGTTCCTTCCAGCCCTAACTTGGTTCTATGGTTCCACGATTCTGTGTTTAACAAAGATATACTGTGTGATTCGGACATTCTTCAGCAGAGAAAGGCATCTCAGGGCCCAGGACAAAAGAGACTCACCTTATGCCTTGTGTACGTCTCACAAACACACACGCTCAGGAGCAGCCTTTTCCACCAGCAACCTCCCATCTTTTTTTTTCTGACAACAACGTCCAGGCCCCAAGAGCACTTCCATATAACAACTTGCTATGTCACAGCTTGGCTGGCAGCTAAGAGCCTGGCATATAATTGGGGCAACAGTAGTGAACAAACACCATCTGGCCAAAATCAGCTCTAACTGGCCTCTGTGTGTAGCCATCCATAGCCCTACTTTGAGCTGGCCTTGCCTCTACTCCAACGTGTGAGGTTTTCTGTGGTGGGACTCTGACATTGTGTGCTGAGGAAGCAATGGCAGCAGATGCAGTTGTAGCAGAAGCAGGCAGTGTATTCTTAAAATGGCCTCTGCGTTCGTTTATTGAGCTTGGTCACCTTATGAGGAGAATGCTGGTGTGGTACTCTGCCACGCGTGGGGCAAGTGCATTCTTGACCTCGATGCTAGGGAGGTGTGGGGATGCTCAACCCCAACTGCAGAGAGCAGTGGAGACTGGTAGGATGCCAGGTTTGTTCCCAGAGCACCGCAGTATGGTCATCGTTCACGTGTTCGTGAGGGACACAGGCCAAATTGTACAGGGCAGCTGTGGGACCAGGGCTTGCTCCAGAGCACTGCAGTGTCGTCACGGTTCACATGCTCCTGAGGGGCACAGACCAAATTGTACAGGGCAGCCAGAGGACCAGGGCTTGCTCCAGGAGTGAGCTGCAAAGACAGTGCAAACAGGCTTTTTGTCTCCTCTGTAACAGAGTCCCAGTACATAATGGTCTGTTTCAACACAGTACACAAACCCAAGGCTTAATCATGGGTGCAGGGAAGCATACCAGACCATAGCTTCCTAGACCGTTGAGTTAAATGTGCAGTGCCTAATGTTAATATTAACCTATATACTGAATAGTTTGGAAAGTACCTGTTTGTACGAAGCTCTCCCAGCTGAAACACTTCAGCTGCAGAGTTCTTGGCGCAGAACTCGTTATTCTGAAACTTGCTTTCCCAATTAGCTGGAAAGAGCCTGATTATTTTCACCCTTTGGATCACATTTTAAATCCTGTAATAGCTTTACCTGAGCTAGATTGATAAGCAGAGATTTATTTAACAATGCTATGATTACAAGCTGATTACACTTTCTGCGTGAATGAAACTTTTCATGTAATTGGGCGCGAATTTGGGGACAGCCTTTTTAAACTCCATTAGCAATTCAGCTGGATTGTCTCTTCTGACTGGTACAACTTGCATCTGTCACTTGAGGGGATTTTATTGAACCATGCACTTTATTAAATATAAATATGTAAATGTAAACTTAGACCAAACGGAGAGTCCTGAATCTGCTTACATCCAGGGTCTCTGTCATGTAGTTTTGACTACTCCAGCTGGACACGTCTACCCCCTGGCAACCCTATACATAATCAGACATGTCTGCCTCAGCCCTTCCTCATAAAAGAGTAGAGGATGTGATCTGAAGCTATTGCCAGCAACCTGGGCAGAAGCTGCAAAGCTGACAAATACAGCATGGTGAAGCCTGCGTCAGACTGGTGCTTTCACCTTGGTATTGTGGGTTTTTTTGCCTATGGCTTGCAGGATATCTGCCCTGCCTTCATGGGCAGTATACCAAGGAGTTGAAGAGGTTCAGGAAAATATGCTTTATGAGGAAAGACTGGGAAAATTTAGGTTGTTTTGTTTAGAGAAAAGTTGGCTGAGGAAGAAAAGATAACTGTTTTCAAGTTATAAGAGGTCACTGCAGAGAGGAAGGGATAACCTGTTTGATATATGTGCTATGGACAAGACAAGAAGTAAGGTGCTTGGCTTGCACTAGGGTAGATCAAGGGAAAAACTTGCTATCAGTAAGGAGGTGAAGGATGGAAGCCAGTTGTCACTAGGGCATGGCATTTCCAAATTTCCACCACTTCACCAAATGCCTGTTGGATATGTCCTAGGCAGGGGCAGGGCGTCGGCATAGCACAAGCAGGAAGAGACAGGCTGGGTCTGAAGGGAGCAGAAGAGCCTCACCATGAGCCACAGCGGAGAGGGTCACGTCCCTTTGCCCCCTCCATTTACAGCGTTGCATAAATGTCTGCCACAGGTATAGCTCATTCCGACTTATTTTCTAAGCACAATCATTATGTTGCAGAGCTGAGAGAAAAACGCAGGTAATTTAACTCTTAGTTATCTGTTCTGCTCACTAGACCACAAATACCGCCATTCTCCTGAAACACGAATTAAGCCAGGCTAATAATGCCTTTTCACCGCAGCACCATTTAACACAGACGTGTTAGCAGCAGCGGCCCCAAGTCCCAGGGGACCACGGCAAACCTAAATTAGGAGGTGTGGATTTTTTGGGGGGACAAAGTCATTTGGTGGGCTGGAAAGGCATTCTTAGTGTCCTCCCGTGAATGCAGCCATGAGCAATAAATGATCTTTGTGCCATCGTTTTTGTAGCAGGTCATATTTTCATAATGTCAAGCATGCTGAGGTCTTTTCTGCAATAAAGCTCACCTAATCAAAACCAGTCAGAGCTTATCTAAGCCCCTAGCCAGAGATATCTCTGTGGTGGCTACAGAGCAGGGTTTCCTAGCAACCTAAAAGGCATTAGACAGGGCTTTGTCGACATTTATCTGTTACACACAAACCTTCCCCCCCACCCCACGTTTGAATAATGTTATGGGTGTGACATCAACTGACAAAAGCCAGGAAATTCAGAGCTGGGGCTGATTTTCTATCCTTGCCGCTCATCACACTGAAAAACAAAAGGCACAATCATGTGAGTGATGAGCAGAGCAAACCAACGTTTATATTTCCTGGCTTTTGTCCCAAATGAGATGCCATTTAAATGAGGTGCTTGGTATTAATTTCCTCTGTTTAAGACAGGTTTAATGCTCACAGTAGGTAGCATGTTGGCAGTGCTGTCAGCTTCCCCACCATCTCCCTTCTTCCTCAGAGGGGGTGGCTTGCATGAGGAAAGAGATATCCCAGCCCCTTTGTGATCTTTGGTTTCTCCAGTTTTCAGATCCACACCTTCAAAGGCAAAGGCTGCGAGCCTGCTCTACACAGGGACACCACTGCATCTTTTGGCAGTAAAGATGCTCCATCACTATTAGCCCAGGGTGGAGCTGGTGAGGACACCCAGGTTAAAATCACTTTATCTTGCTACCAGTGCCCAACTTTACAAATAGGAAGGTGCCTTTTATAGTTTTCAAGGAATTCTTGGTACGAGAACTTGGAACAGATCTTGTTATCAACCATTATGAAAACAAAAGATCAGGAGAAAAAAGAATTAATGTAGGTATTTTTTTTTTCCCAAACCAAAAATATACTGAGGACTGATGAATGGGCTGAAAAGTGATACTTCAGCAATGTCTTTTATTTCTCCACTTGTAGCAATAGAAGTGTTTAAAATCTTACGGCTTGCAGTTTGTGGAGGAGACTCATGCAGGAAGGGATGGAAGAACTAGTATTGCTGCTGATTGCCACTTCAAGTCCTTGGGGGAAAAGTCCTCTGAAAGTGAGTGGGCACTGATCATCTCTCTGCAGGCTTCTTAAGTCATTGCACAGAATTTAACAGAAAACAATCCTTTTCTTCAAATGGGTATAACGTGGCTTAAAAGTGCTAGAAAAAAGATGTGTTAATTTTCACAATCGAAGTTATTAGCTGAGTTAAATTAACTTAATCTGACTTCTGTGCAAGTCTTTGAATGTGGATGAGCTCAGTCTCTAACTACATAGCTTTTCATGTGTGTATTTGCAATGCATTAGAAGTTTCATCTCTGGGTTTTTCACACAAAAATAACAGCCCTTTTTTACATTTGTTTGAGGCCTGACATGAAGGGTTTATCTCCATGTAAATTTGTGCAGACCGGTTGTGAAGCCTCTGAAATGGTTTGTAGAGAAAGTTCTGATGAAACTTAGCTATAGTTGAGTACTCTGGTGTTGTAGGGAAAATCCCCTGAATCGCTGTCAGAGGGTGAGCAGCTGGGCTTTCATCCCCTCCATTCTTCACTGTAATCTTCATTAACATAAGAGTTGATGTTTTGCTCCCCACTCATGGATGCCATACTGTCTGAAGTCCAAAGGGTTCACGGAATAAAGGTGCTTATACAGGCCTCTCTGCTGAGGACAGCCAGGATTTCTTTAGCAAGAATATAATGAATATATACACTACGTATATCACAATGGAGAGGAATTACTATGCCCAAGCCTTTGAAAGAAACAGAAGCAGAAGGAGGTTCCTGCACTTTCTACCTACATCATCTTTACTGTCCATCCATTTGTTCCCCATTTAGCCTCCCCACTGGCAAAGCCTCTATTATGTGTGGGAAGACGAGACAATGGGAGCCCACTCTGCGTGACGAATGTGTGCATTGTTCCATGGGCTCCCTGTAGAAGTCCCTTCATTCACATGACCCATTTCCCAAAGTTTTTTTTTCTTTTTCTGAAGGGAGAAGGTAAGAGGAAAAGGGGCAATGTCCCACAGCTGTACACCCATACATTGAGGTGGATAAAATAGCCATATTTTCCCCCAAAGTGCTTATTTGTAATGCATGCATGAACTGTCATAACAAGTTGAGATGAATGGAGAGTATAGGAAGGGGGGACCAAGCTAGCAGAGATAATTGAATACACTTAGCAATCATAGCAGCTTTATATAACTGTCTCATATTCTCTATGGATAACACAGCTGGGACAATATGGTAGAGTTTTAAAATATCTAGGGATTTCTGTCTTAAGATCAATAATTGCAGACTTTAATATTAAACATTTTTAGCTCATTTAAAATATATACATATTTTCTTTAATGCCTGATAAAATATTGTAAAATAGGGAACATTTTCCCTTTGTCGTTTTTTCAGGACTCAGGTAAGCAGGAAGGGTCTCTTCTGGAGCTGAAGTCTGCCTTGAGGAAGCCACAGGCTGCCAAAGGCAGGTGGATTAAAACACCAAAGTCCTTCAGATTTGACAGTGTTTGAAATGCCAAATGAGATCAAGGAGATATATTGCTATAACACAGGTTTGTATGACCTATAAAACTGGAAAAGTCTTCAGCACTGGAGAAAATCTTGCTAGATCAAATCATAATTTTCCAGCTTCATTTGAACAGAGCCTAAATCTGTACCATTGCCCTCGTTCCAACTAGGACCAGGACCTCAAACCCACAGTCTGCAGAAACACATCCATCTCAGCTCACACCTAATTAACTGCTTAATTAGAGCAGCACTGGGGAAACTCTGCTGTTTGGTTTCCCTTTCTCTTTGATGTCTGATGCCACTCTTGGCAGGACCACAGTTCAGCACAAAGGGCTCAGGGCGGCTGAGCCTTCCTGGCACGGCAGGTTCAAGGTGAAGGTCTCCTCTGCCAGGGCTTTTCCTCTCTTGTCTGAGGTGATTGACCTTGTCACCACCATGAAGCTCTAACCCAGCTCGCACAACTTGCACCCCAGCCAATTACCTCAGCAGGTGCTGGGGACTCATGCCTGGCTGTTTAATTTGGAAGAGCGATATGAAGGTCACTGAGGAAGGTAATGCAGTCCTTTTGATTGAACATGTGGATAAGGGCACCACAAAAACATAATCTACTTTGTTGGGGAGGCAATAAACCAGGTTTATGTATGCAGTTGGCAAGCAATACTTCTGAGTGTTACTCCATCAGATAATCCAGACAGCAGAGCAGTTATATATCCCTCTGGTCCCCTAATATGGCTTTAATCTAAGAATTAGGTCATTTTCATATTTGTAGGGTTTTCTAAAACAGTATTAAATATAACTCTTATTTATTTCCTACTTGTTTCCTGATTTTATTTATAAAATACTTATTTCTGTAACCAGGCAAAGGTAATTTAAGGGGAAGATTTCTGACATTCCAAAGGGCAAAACCTCAGTGGGACAAGCCCTCTTTTTCCATCCTGGGTGAAATGTCCAGAAACCCCAGAGGACTTACTTGTGTTTCCAGATAGACGTACCACAACTTCGCTGCGTGTGTGCAGGTGGTTGAGGTGTCCCTCATGTGAGACTCACCGCACACATGAAGCCCAGGTCTGTGGACGGGAGGTAAACTTGCTGGACAGGTCTCTCCAGCCCAGCCATCACCGCATATACCAGGGAGTTCAGGTCTCTTTACACCAGTCCTGCCCAGCACTGGCATACCTTTGTCTGATAGGGACCCCCAGCACACTGCCCTGTGCCAGGCAGGTTTGTGAGAGGGAAGGAAGGAAGTGGTTGTGGTGTTAAGGTATGATTGATGTCATCCAGAGGAAGCTTCTGCAGATGGAGGCTGCAGATTCATTGTGCTGCCAGCCTGTGGTCTCAAGCAGGCCCTGTCTTCTGGCTCCTGGGATCATGGTCCTGTGTCAAAGCTCCAACGGGGTTTATATGATTCACCAGCTAGGCAGAGGAACGCCTTTCTGGCCAGGGAACATCCCATCTGCACACATTTTTGTCATCAAGTGTGAAGTGATTCAGTGTGGAATTCTCGTGGGTGCTCTGGCAATTTTACATCCTTCCTGAAAACAAAGGACCCCAGGAGAGCTGTCACTCGTGCTGCACCGCTGTGGGCTTGGGAGAGGGGCATGATGGACCAGACACCAAGGACCAGATAGCCTGTCAGAGTTTAAAATGCAAAATCATTTAAAGAGTTCTTGGATTCTTTTTTTTTTTCTTCTTTTTTCTCTAGAGAGAATATTTTTTTTTCTCTCCATTTCCTCCCTTTACTCTTTTGAGATCTGTTTCATTTGTCTACCTCTTGCATTTTAAAAAATATTATCTGAAGGGACATGTAGGCTCTATGTCAATAACATGCATAAACATACGCCTGACTACAAGCGTACGTGGTTAGATGGTTCTTGGGCTCAACAACAGAAGCATCTGTCTAACGTGAGACAACTGCTAGCTAAGGCACAGCCATCACCTGGTTTGTCAGCATTGCCTTCTCTTCCTCCCTGGCACTGGGATGCTCACACCACTACCCAAGGAAAGATTTTTAATTACATAGGAACTTCTCTGGGGAAGGCAGAGGTGCTAAGAGCATGTAATGGCATGGTTCAGCACAGTGAAGCCCTAGGGCTGACAGAGACCTCTAGGCTCTTGCTGTCATCCCAGTTAACAGTTGAGCCCTCTTTCTTTGCCCACTTCATTGCATCTTTCAGACTTTTTCATTCTCTTTTTCAATGGAAAAAAACTTGCAGTCTCAGAACATGCCAGGTAAGGCTTCACTGAAAGAGAAGTATGAATGCCATTGAAGAGGGCACTGGTGAGGTCTCTTCAGTCCTGGCCTGGTCATCCCCTGCTCCAGAGAGATTAACTCCAGCAGGAACAATTGCAGAGGATATCTGGAGGATGGACAACCTATCTGACAAGAGGAAATTAGAAGTGTGACTTATTACTTGGCAATGTGAAAGGGTAAGAACAAAGTCTTGCTCTCTTTGAATGTGGATTCACAACTGGTTTAAGGTGATCAACATCCAGGCTGTTGGCACAGGGGTTTCTGACCTCTCTCTGCCTGTGCTGTGTAGTCCTGACACCTCCCTTGGCCCAATGCTTATGCTTGGATAACTGTGGGTTTAGGAATCTTTTCTGAGTTAATTTTCAGCTAGATGAATTTTCCATGGTGGCCGACCATGGGCTCAGCAATAGCGTGAGCACTAGTGTGGTGCGGAGGAAGGAGTCTGACCACATTGTCAAGAGCAGAGATGGAGGATGTCCCTGTGCCACCAGCTGAAGGGAGGTGAGGGAATGCCTGCCTGGCAGCAGCTCACACATACAGCCAGCTTAAACTAAGCGTGAAACCAGAGCTGAGAGGTTAACATCATTCAGGGAGAATTATTTAGCTATGGTACAAGGCTGGCATACGAAAAGGTGGACATACGACATATGAAGAAAATTAGGCTGGAAATTAAAAGGTTTCCAGCCATGAGAGGACTGGGGTTCCAAAATAGCTTTCCAATGGGAGTAGAGACGTTTAGAATAAGTCAAACAAGTGTGACATCAAACTGAAGGAGATTTACATGACACAGTCGCTGCATGGTGAGGAACCTGGGCCAAAGAACCAGGAGGTGTATTTCCACCCTGTCTCCCCTGCTTGCTTTCATTTTGAGTTTCTCTGTTACCCTCCTTTCTCTCTTCCCTTTTTTGCTGTTCCTTTTTCTACTTGGATGACAGGCTGGAAAATCCTCTCTGTGCCTTTTCTCTGTTGCTGTTACACCCGTTCGGCAGAACAAGGCAAGGGCAAATCCCGTTCTGGTACATCTGAATGGGCCTATTGAAGTGAGTAGGATGAGCCAGCATGGGGCTGACCCTCGGGACACAGCAGCAGCGGCTGTGGTAGCCCAGAGTGCCCTAAGACACAGTAGAGTCCTTGCCCTCTTGGTGCATGGCTGGTTCCCCTTGCTACTGTGCCACGGATGTGCTCGTGCCTTAGCAGGCCACTCAGATGCAAAGCATTTGACTTCTGCTTCAGGAAGCCGATGACGCAGTATTTACCAGAGAAGGCTGTTGAGAAGTTAGGTTCCGTTAGAGGATGAGGTGCCCTGAGATGCCCAAACGCCTGCATAAACTATTACGTTTCTCTGGAGCAGAAATATCCAAAATACATGTACAGCTGTAATGAACATTGCTGTAAACACGGTGTTCTGTTTAACTGGACATGGAGAGGCTGACCAGGCAGCACTTGGTGGGGAGAAGCAGGAGATGCCCTCAGAGGCAGGCAGCAGGAGCTGCTGGGCAGCTGCGCCTTGCCCTGTTGTTGGGGTTGCCTTGCTGATTGCTCTTGGGGTCCAGCCTCCCACCCTCGGCTGGGCTGGTCTGAGGCGGATTAGCACAGTGTCAAGCTTCCTCCACCACATCAGTGGCACCGTCAGAGCGCATGATTCGGTCCTGCAGCTGTAAGCTCCGAAATTCAGCTTGCAGAGCAGCTTGTTTTAACATATAATAAATACAAAGAGGGGCTCTTTGGCAGGGGGTACAATGCTTCCTGGCACTGGCTGCTTCGTTTCCACTGATGCCCACTTACAGTGACTGTATTTTACAGCTCTGAAAAGAATTGCTTGGTTTTCACAATATACTGTTCTGTAAAAACAAGCATGTCTTGCAAGAAGTTGACCAGTTAATACAAAACCAAGTAATTTAGATGCTAGATAGATAGACCAAGTCACTTTTTTTCTTCTATGGCACTATTGCGGCAGTTGTTTAGGTCATGGGCAGGCACCTGAAAAGTTGCCGCAGCTCTATTAGTTGGCATTAGTGCCTTCATTTCACAAAAAGAAAACTATTGCTTTACATTGTTCAGGCTGTAATTCCACAAGAACCTTAGCCATGTATCACTTAGTTGCCATGATCATGCTCTTCCTCCCACCCTGGCCATGGGACCCTGCCTCCTGTTTCAAACAGCTCCAGTACTAACCAGCCCTGGTGTCCAGCCATTTCAGCATGCTAAACTGGCAGAAAACTATTCATCTTTTTTTTTACCAAGCCAAAGGGGGCATGTCCAAAGTCACAGGAGCTGACCAGACAACAGCAAAGCCTGAGGAACCTGTGGTTAGATGGGTTCAGGCTGATAAGGAGCAACAGCGTCTATGTGTTGCTTGTAGTTTGTGGGGAACAGATTTAAGGAGTCCTGTGGCTTAATTCAGTTTGAGTGTGATCCTACTGGTGCTTTCCTTAATTGCCACAGCAACAAATTTAGCTCCTTTTCGTGAAACCTGGCCATTAGAGATGATAAGCACCTACGTACATACCCATCTAAATACAGTATTAACAACTGAGTGAAGGGGAATATTAGAACTACTGCAGTTTCCCTGTCTTGATCAGTGTTCTGTGTGTCTTCCCTTGTTGGAAAAATAAGCTAATATTCATTAAGATGAAAGCAGAATACAAAGTGGAAACTTCCAAAGTGTCTGTCACTGGCATTTGTGCAAATTAAAATGTCTCATCTATAGGAAATCTTGGACCTTTTCTTTTTGCTGTAGATTTTAGATTCCACAGTCAGCACTGGGGCACAAAATATGCGCTGTCATCCTGCCCGCTCTAGCACAGCTCATACTCCATCAGTCCCACAGAATCTAACAAGAGATCGGTATCCTACACTGGTACCTGTTTCATCATAAGGTACCAAGGGAAAGGGCTGACAGCTGGAAGTGCCTGTAACACAGGTAGGAAGATGTGACCAGGTGACCTTTGGGCACTGTAGTCGCTCTGGGTGGCTAGTCAACATTCAAGCCTTTACAGTTTTGGGGAGGGGTTTCCCTTTGGAAGTTTCTGGTGAGGTTTAATCTTTAACAAAACTACTTTATTTACAGATAATGAACACAGAATCTTGTTTGTCTGATTGCAAGAGAAATAAAAAACATCCAGGTCACTCTCACGCCCCAAATCTGCCTGTATTCTGTGCTCATAGAGCTTCCTGCTGACTCCTTCTTGGGGCTACTCTTGCAAAATTGCCCATTGCTGTTTGGAAAGATTTTGCTGATTTTTGCCTCACAGACAGACACATTGAACTTGCGTTGGTTTTGGCCAGAGAATCCCTCTGCTCGACCCATCATTGGGCCCAGAGGCTGGCCCATTGTGTTGGATGGCTATTACTTTTATCAGGTGTTTCTCTCTACATAGTGTCTCGACTGAGCCTGAAGGAAATATTCTTAGTGCTTTAGTCAGATCTGTGATTTTGGGTAAGACTTATTAATGCCTTCCGGTATTATTAGTTCTTGCAGCAACGGGTAAAGTATCAGATCTCAGAGAAACACTTATCAGCTGTGATATACTTCTTATAAACATCTGAGCCTATCAGTAATGAAATTCTTCCCTTTCTGGGACGTCCTTGATTATCATAATCCAGAGGTATTGTTACAACCTGCAGGATGTATCCATGCACATAAAAAAAAAATGTATAGTGCCAGAATATCCTCTATAGTTGGAAGGATCATTTAATAAAAAAGGAAGAAATTGTCCAGCATGGTGGAAATCATCTGCTTAAAATGAATTATAATTGAATGAACTGCCTGAGGAGTGGAAGGAGCTCAAGAAGTCAGCAGAGCCCATGTTCCGGGTGCAAAGTGACATTGTCTCCAGATCTGAGCAGATATGTGCACATTTATATTACTTATATGTGGAAAGGCATGTCAGGTACTCTACCAGGTTAGACCTGATGAATACCTGCCCAGAGCTAACCTAACCTAGTACCTGTGTGCTAGACACCCTGATGTGATGCCCTGGCCACAGAACAGTCTGTGATAGTTTGATTTTTTTTTTTGTTGAAAGGCTGTATTTACTGAGGCAGATTAAATAACATGAGAGAGAAGAATGTGGGGAAGAATTCAGCAATTATTTGTAGTAACTTGGTGAGCCAATCTGCGTTAAACTATAGAAACTTTTTTGTTTGCAGACTTCATTGCTGCTCCACCCTGTTCATGGCTGTTCTGCCTCCACACGTTTCCCCTCACCTTCTGGGGTCTTCCCCAGACATGGTCAAAGCTGCTTCAAAACCTGACCACCCAGCCACTCTGGCCACTGTTGTTGGCATGGCATCAGTGTGTAGTGCCTTTCCGGCTTCTGGACCTCTTGTATGAGGTTACTGCTTCAGTTTGACTAATGTGGGATCAGAATGAGCCGTGGATCTATAGACGGTTTCCTGTGCTCTCTTGCCTATTCCTTATTGGATTGTATTTTCACAAGTACAGTTTCATTAGAAAGGCCTGCAGCGGAGATTGCCTTCCCACTCTTTCCTGTTTACATGATATTGCTTATACGTGCTGGGCAGAGCAGTCTTTTTCTTCTCTGTGTTCCCACTATCAGACGTTTATAGATGCATAGAGGCCACTTTGGTCTAATTTTACAGTGTCTCTGAAGGAGGGAAGGTACTGCTAAGGCAGTTCATTGGGGTTCAAGAATACTGGGATCAGTTCCTCACTTGCTATACAGATAAATACAGATAAATTGGATAATCCAATTCATCTCTTTTTCATCTTAAGTGTCTTTTAAAAATGGGAAAAATACCATTTAGCTATGGAGGATCACAGCAGGCCAGAGCTGACAGCTGCAGCAGCGGGCATCACCATCACAGCTTTAAGGTCACTGCCACTGGTAGCAAGGCAGGAGATTTCAGCCAGGGCTTTCACGCAAGTGTGGTCCAAGGTGCCCGCAAGACTGGTATAGTTTGCCCTGAAGCGTGTGCCTGCCGGCTACCAGCAGGCTCTGTGTGGGTGCCTGAATGCGTCGCAGGCAGCAGTGGAGCAACCGCAGAGGCTCGCTTGCATGCCCTGCGTGTTTCCGTGGTGCTGCGGGCAGCCTGAGGAACAGCATAGCCCAGGGCATCCTGGCGCTCCTTGAGCAGGAACCAGTTGTTAAAACTCTGTTTTCTTAGTTATCCCTTTCTCAAAAGAGAAAGGAGTGTTTTGAAGAGGTAGGAGTCGCTGCAGTGAACTGGTGACGGCGACCCAGCTAGCCTGGTATTTTGTCTGGCAGGAACACCTGCCAGGCATTTAGGAAGACAAGGCAAGAAGCAGCACAGAAGGCCAATGGTGGTAATCTGCCACCAAGAAAATCCCATTCCTAATCACCTGTCATGAGATATTACATGGAACATGATTTATAATCCCTCCAAAATTCTTTGGGTTTGTGCTGGTGATGTACTTTTGACTCATTAAAATGCCCAGTCTCCCTTTGAATCAACACTTTGATTGTATTCTCCACTTGAATAACAGCCTGTGACAATGAGTTTCCCTGTCTAATTATTCATTGTGTGAATAAATATTCTTTGAAAGGCTTTGAATTACCAAATTTTGCATTTAGTGATTATCCTCTGATTGGCAGATATGAATCTTCTACCTTTTCTGTATCAGTTCTACAGGATTTCAGAAGGATACCTGTATGCTGTGAAAACTTTCTAGTGTTATGTTTTCTGTTGGAGTCTCACGGTTGAAATGGAATATGGTAATTTTTTTTGAAAAAAAAAAAGTAATATTTTTCCTACAATAGCCAATGCTTGCTCAGCTAGATGAAAAAGGAAACTTTTTTCACTTAAAATTTAAATTTTTCCTCTGGTGTAGCTGCTTTGCTTCTTTTTCAGCCAACCTATGCCTGGTACTGGCATGTACAAATGCATATGAAGAAATTTCTATTCCTTCTGATGAGGCTGATGCCGTGTTTTGGCAACTAGGTAGCATTGAACATTCAAATGATGGAAGTGAATGGTTTTGATTGATTCACATAGTTCTATAATCCTAAATTATGAAACTTCTCAGAGAAAGAGGACATATTTGAACATAATATTAGAGTGTTACGTGTTTGATCTTCCATCTTGCCTTAACTGTTGACTTATTTAGTGTTACATTTAGGCTCCAGTTCAGGAATATGCCCACATACCATAGCGTCAAATCAGTTCTTGGAGGAGAAGACACATTTTCAGAGCCGAAATCAAGTCAGTGTGACTAGAAGTGCTCGAATATGCACTGCATTTGGATTTAATCTGGGTTTGCTTCTTACACACATTCCTTTCCCTTACGGGCTTCGAGCCTGTTCGCTCACATGGATTGGATATTTTCAGTAGCTGCTTGGAAAGCAGGGTGACTTAGATGGGCTGCAGCAGATCTCACGTCTAGATTCAAGAATGTTTCAGTGTGTTTGCTGACAGAAGACAAGGAGTAAAAGAGCAGGGATTAATTTATTCAGCAGTGACTATAAACACAGTTTATGCTCTGCCTATAGTCACCCCATTCATTCAGAAACCACAGAAGCAGGAATTTCTGATATGAAAAGCTGTGTTAGGTCCCCGAGGTCTCTTCTGTGCCAACAGCAGGGCAGAAACAAGGAAAAACTGACACTTGTATGGGAGTTTCAGGTACCGGCTACCATGTACACTTCAAACTTAAATAAGCACAGTTTTTCCTGCTGCAGAGGCTGACTTTGAACGTCCTTGAAGTCTGGTATTATGCATTCTGGCAAGCAAGTGGAGAAATGAGCCAGATGCATCAATTCAGTCATACAGGGAGGTTTCTAGTAAACTTCTGCACGACGGGGTAGTGACAGTGTACTTAGTAAAGCCACATGCTTTTTTAAAAATAGTGCTATTGATTTTGTTAGTGTGTGTATCAAATGTTAGCACGTTCATTAAAACAGCAGTCTTCCAAACACTGCTGTAGAACAACCAGCAGGCCCGGAGTCGATATCCATCTGAATACTGGCTCGCTTTCAAAGGGCAACTTAAAATTAGGGCATTGACTTTTCATGTTATAGAGGAAAGAGCTTAAAGGGAGCATTTATCAAAAAGAGTTAGGCAATATTCATCAAATACAGCTGGGCTTCAGGTCCTGTTTGAGCAGGCAAAGATGTGTGCATATAACCATGTACGGCACTGGCAAAACAACACGATGTATGTTTATACATCTATATTAACATCTAGAGTAACGGTCTAGTGTAGATACATAAGAATAAAGAGGAAGGCATTTATCTAGGGAAAATTGCTGTTCTAAACTCCCGTGTGGGTATATTGAAACATCACTGAGTAGGCAAGTAATGTATTACAATGATTAAATAGATACTATGTCTGTGTCCTTATAACGTAACTTTTGTACAGCACCGTGAACAAAGCAGCACATTAGGACAAATATATCTTTTGGTGGCAGTAAGTTTACAGCAGCAAAATACAGTCCATTGTGTCTTGAGAAAGAGCTAAGATAACATAGTAAAAGTAACTGTTTTTTCTCTCTCCTTGTAAGGATGAAAGATGAGGGAAGCATAGTGAAGGTCATTCCACTTCTCATAGATTCACTATTAATTTGTGACGTACTTGTTTTTACTTTTTCCCTTTTATGTCTGTTCATGCAACCCTTCAAACTTTCATGGTCAAACTTTCACTGAGAAATCTTCCAAGGCTCTATACAACGAGTGCAGTACCTGTTGTGCACCTCTGTATTCCTAATGTAAACCCATGAGGATCTTTATGTCTCTGGAGAACAAATGTTCCCACTATTAGGGCATTGCTTGTTTCCTCCACTAAACTGATTAGGTTTATCTCATTTCTGTCGATTTTGTTTGGTTATTTGGTTGTTTGGCTGGGGTTTTTTTGGCAAGGTTTCTTTTAACCCAGATAGGGTCACCAACCCAGTTCACCACGTTGCTCCCCTATTGTCTACCTACCTGTGATGCTGTGGGTGGAGGGAAGAGCAGGTGGAAGTGGTCATTTATATTGCTTTTGCTGCCTGGAAAAAATGGCCATAAGAACAAAGCCAAAACCACCTCCTGAAGTACCCTATTTCTCTCTCTTATTTAGAAAGGCCACAAGAACTTCAAAGCCCCTAACTTAAGCACCTTAGTTAGGTGGAAGACAACGGGCATTTCCACAGTTACATACAAATTTTAGCTGTGTTGATTCACCCTTCAGAGTTGCCTCCGTGACCGCTGTGGCTGTGGAAGGACACCTTGGTGAGGTGCCTGGTGCCGGGGGTACCACTGTGTCTGCAGTGGTGGCACTGTATCCGAGCTGGCACTGCCACTACAGATACCGAATTCAGTGAAGTCTTCACAAACTCCCATGCTGATCTGTTCCTGCTTCCCAGACACATGCGGAAGGCATTGAACAGCATTTTCCCTCCTTTCTATGTTTTCCTTATGTTTCTTTGGTAATGCTGAGTCGCAGTCTATGAGGATTATTTTATTGGTTTTATTGTTTACAGGTCCTGTTAGTTTTTAACCTGCTTGCCACTGTGACTTGTTTGGTGAGGTTTGGGTTTTGCAAACTTCTCTTAAGTGTCAGCCATCACACACAAAAAAGTGCTTTTGTAGTGGTGGTGTGTGGATACTGGAAAAGTGCAAAAGACAGATGGCAAGTGTTAGAGTAGACAAAAGTATTTGAGAAACTCTATGTTTCTAATGGGAACTAAAGGTAGGAAAGACCTGTCTCCATACTATTGTCTCCATTCAACTATCCTCATAGTTGGTATTGGATGCTTCTTTCCAGTGTATATCTTATTTTGAACCATGTTCAAATGTTTCTAATGATGAGATTTCCCTTATTTGACTTCGATTTTCTCTCATGTTGAATGTATTATTACTACTGACGAATTTTACTCTTATCTTGCATATCCCAAAGATCTTTACTTTATTTCCTGCTCCAAAAAAGAAACCATGGCTTTGGGCAGTCAGTATAGTTTTAGCAGTTTTATTGTCCCCCACAGATGGAAACCTCTCTGAACTATTAACACTGCCACTAAAGTTGGGCTATAGAGTCTAAGGTGTTACCCATATCACTATGACATATTTCATTTATCTTGTCTTCTTCGCTGGTAAATGCTGAACAATAATTTTAAACCTTTCTTCCCTTAACAGCAGCATAGGTTTTCATCTGGAGCTGAGTCTCTCCAGAATAAATCTAAGATAAAATAATCAACAGAATGAGAGAATAGAGTATTGAGGAGCAAATATGGGGAGGAGAGGGAGTTTGAGTTTCTGAGTCTTCCTTCACCGTACCACCAAACAGCACTATTATAACCAGTGAAATTAATTCTTGACTTCTTTTCCACTTAAACCAGCAGTTCAGAGGGCAGCTTTGAATGAGTGTCTTAGAACAGTAATTCACAAGTGGCAGCACATGCAGGGTGAACTTAAAACCTTGGTTTGAGAAACTTGACCCTTGTGGCAGAAAAGTTGAGTTCCTAAAGGGTGAAGTCCCCAAAACTGCTTTCCAGAAGGAAAATGTTCTCAAATGGCCATGGTGATAATACGAAAAAATGTTTTTTGGAAATATTTGCAGGCAAAAAAACCTCAGAGGATCTCCTTGCTGCTCTGGTTGCTGGACACTTCTAGTGTGGAAGGAGGGCAAAATCCAGTTCTGCCCATGCCAGTCCCAGCCACTCTGCCTACACCCACAGCAGAACCTGGGCCCATTTTTAGGGTGGGTGTAACATGTCCCCAGCTGGCATAGCTGTGCCAAGGGCTGCAGTTTGCACTCTCCCTTCTGTACGGATGGACGCATTGGGAGGGTGGAGTGAGCCATGCTCACTTCCCAAGGATGGATGGGGCATGAATCTAAAGTAGAAGGGATGATAAAAAACTACTGAGGAATCAAGAGAAGTTCTATACATTACGAACTTGATTCGTTAAATTATCCCCAGATTTTATTTTTCATTAAAAAATGGGCTCCTTCATGACTAGAAAGTTATCTATTTGAAGTCTGAATGACTTCGAGATTAAACTAAAAATTAGATTTCTGGATTTTAAAATTCCATTTTAATTGAATGTTGGAGCCCTTTGGAACTGAAAGAAGCTGAAAGTCTCTGAAGCCAAATGGCAGACATATTATTTGAAATTTGATGATGAATTTGTCCTTAATTTTATCCAATTATATTAAGAGATCTTTCTATTACAAAGCATTAAAAAACACTACTCAGGCCAGAGACGTGCTAGTGAAATTTTTTTTTCTGTTATGCAGAGCCCTGTACAGAATTGCGTGGGCTTAAATAAAATGTATCTTGATAGTTTACCTTAAAACTCTCTGTCCTTTTCCTCAGTTCAGTTGAATCCTATGAAATAGATACGCAGCTTGGAGAAGTTCTTCACACCCCCACAAATGCTAAAAATGGCCCTGATACAACATGTATTTATGTAACAAAATCATCTGCATTAATATCTTCCTTTCCTTTCTGCAAGAAGCACAGGAGAGACCCAGGCTGACACATTTTCTTGCAGCCCCTTCCATTCTTCTCCTTGCACTTGGGGCAGCAGGGACAAGCCGTGTTTTCCCTTAAAAAACAGGCCACCAACTAAGCAGGAATACGACGTGACTATTAATAGGCTGTTCCGCTGCAAACCCACAATCCAAGCTTTTGGGCTCTCTCCCTTTGAATATTCAGTACCCTGTAATGATCAAAATTGCTTGGTAACAAGAGTTCTGGTCACTGTTGTTGTCCTGATCTTCCAAAATAAAGAGGGCATTAAAACAAAACATTTCCTCTACTTTTACTGAAAAGCCAAGAGACTGGCTGGCTGATGGGATTAAGCGTGATGTATCGAGCCTTCCCCCTCTTATTCACATCTGGCAGGGGGAAGTAAAAAATGTTCCCACTTGGCAGCTGTTTGGTGTCCCATTTGTCACCGTCACATTCAGGTGGACTTCTGCTCCCTAAATCGTGGCCCATCCCCAGGCACCCGGGCAGGTTTGCAGCCCAAGAAGAGGGCTCAGGCGCTGTGTGAACAAAGAGAGGGGCTTTATCTTGGCCTCCCAGGGCTGGCTCCCCGGGCTGAGATGGAGGCATGCTGTTGGGAAGGGGAAGAAGAGTGAATTATAGCTACTGCTGCCACTGCTGATAGGGTAAGAGAAAGTCTTGGTAACCCTGCCATGTTCAGCATCACCAAAATACCTGGGAAAATCAACAGCCAACAAGCCTCCCTGTTTTTCATGCAGAGGCTTATGTACCGACTCCACCGTTCCACTATGGATACTGACAGCCGAAGGCGCGCAGCCCTTCCTTGTGCCACGGCTCACTGGGATGGGTCCCGAGCCAGCTCTTTGGTGGGGTGTGTTGTTCCCAAGGGGCTGTCCCGAAGAACGACCTCCTAAGCCTGTTAAACCAATGCTCCCTGCCCCAACCTGCTGCCCGTTGTGGAAATGAATCCTGACCAGCAGTGAGAATCAAACCAATGTTCTCAGCAGCAGTTGTAAACTTGATAAGCTCCCTGTCCTCCTTTCTCTCCCCCCGCCCCGTCCCTCCCTTTGGTGTTGAGATGAAGGCAGAGACATGCTGAGAGAAGCAGCGCAGCACTCTGTTTGCAGGATAATATGCAGACCACATGTATGTATTAAAGGCTGTATGGAGTTATAATGAGCCAGGAGCATTTAAATGCAAGCCAAGGGGAATTTGCTATTCTGTGTGGGCAGATTTCGATTGTAAGGTTGGCAGCGCTGGTATCCTGTTCTCTAATGCCACGGGATGAGAAAAAATAGGCTTTTCTTTCAGAGCAGTTGATTATTGAATCCGCACCAGCTGTTCACCCTAATCCAAGCTTTCTGTGTTCACTCCTTGTAATAGAGGCATCCCTCATCCATCCATCCGTCCGTCCGTCTCCCTGTTCTCATTTTCATAGCTCTTTTGTGCTCTTTCAGAAAGGTGGTTAGCAGATATCAGCCATCTAAAGCGACACAAGCGTCAGTACCAGGCAAGGGTTATAACTAATTAACGAGAAAAGAAAGGCACCCCTAGCCATATATTGAAACTCAAATTATATTTCACATCCACTGCAAGATGGGAAAAAAGCCATCATGAATCAGAAGGCAGAAAACCATTTTTTAACAGTGACACCTGACTCCGTGCCCAGCAAACTGTGTGGGATCAGAGCTGGAGCAAGTCCTGAGCTGGCGCAGAGCGGCAGCTGTCCCTCGCATCCCACTGTGAGCCCAGGGACCTGCACCCAGACATGCAGCAGCAGTAAATGAAATTTACCCTTTCCTTCCCCCCCCCTCCTCATAATAAAGGGGGAGGAAGGGGTGAGATAAGAAGTTAGTTCCTTCTGGGTGCTTCTCACTCAGCCTGCAATGTTATGTAAGGCTGGCACAGCTAATGCCTGCTCTGCTTCACCATCAGCCCGGCTGTTTCATCCCCGCTACACAATTATTTCATCACTCTCTCCTACTAGACAACACAGTGCTATTGCGATTAGTCACGTTTATTAGGATAGTGGCTAAAAAAAAAAATTAGCAAGCAGAGGGACCCAGTTGCACAAGGGACTGGGTGAACACGGCTTCAGGTGGTCCCTGCTCTAGAGACACTCAAATCTCCTGGGGGAGGAGGACAAGGGACAAGGGGGTGACACACAGGAGCCAAAAGAGGGGTGTGAAAGCAGCGGGAGAAACGCAGAAGAGCTTTGGCAGGGGAGAGTGAGTTTAAGTGGGAATAAGCCAACTGGGAATAAAAAGCAGAAGGAGAAAGGACATTGTAGGGGAAAGTAGGGTGGAGGAAAAGGTAAAACAGTAAGTGATGAGCTGAAGAACAGAGGTTGATGGTGGGGGAAAAGGGAGGGTTTGCTTGAAAAGGCCAGCAAATCCTCCCTGCTTGTTTGTCTCCTGCCTATTTTGTCTGCTGCTGCTGCACATTTTGGCCCTCTGTACAATTCCCTTGCAGTGTTTCCCTGTCTGAAAGGTGCCTCCTTCCCTGCTCACCATGTCCTCCTGGGCTTGGAGATGTACCCTATACTTTGTGAAAGGGCAGCCTGTAGCCTCCTCTCTGGAAATCTCAGTTGAGTTGCAGAGATTGAGTGCAATGCCAGAACCACACAAATGGCAAAGCTGCACTAGCACTGAAGATTGTATGTTCTGCTTTGGAAAACACAGATCTGGGGTGCTCGGGGGCATGGTGGGGAAAGTGGGCTGTACGACCTCAGAAGGGACAGATGGACAGGCGTATACAATTGCATTCCTGTACATATAGGTATAGGGATGGAAACATGAGCGCCCTTGAGGTGACTGCCTGACTTCCAGGAGCTGGAGATGTCAAGTAGCGTGTGTGACTGAGCTAACAATTTAAATCAGTGTATCTGGACAATTTACAAATAAATCTCCATAAAGAATTGGCTTGGCAACTCATTAGCTGACAGATGTTAATATAAAAAGAGGGCTAAATGTGATTCTTGGATGAGTAGAGAGGGGAATAATAACTTGCAGCAATGTGATTTTTCCTTTGCAAATGGCATTGGCGACACTGCGAGTGAACTACTGGATAATGCTCAAGTGTCTACATTTTCAGTAGAATATTGAAAAGATTATGAGATTGCAGAAAAGAGTTCCAAAAAGGCTTTGAGAAAATTAGAATTATAATTTGAGATAATACTTTCTAGTAAAGGACTCAGAGTTCTTAAACTGTTAAGTTTGTCAAAAAGAAGATTGAGAAGTGGCTTGATTACAGTGTGAGTACCTTCATGGTGAGAAAATACCAGGTATTAAAGAACTCTCTAATTTAGTGGAGAAAAGCATAATAAGAAACAATAGTTGCAAACTGAAGCTGACCAGACTAATTTAAATGAGAAATTAGACATAATTTCAGTACGAATGATTTCTGACTGAACAAATTTTTAGTGCCAAATTCTTCACCTCTGGATGTGTCAGATGAGGACTAAACTCCTTTCTGAAAGGTTCAGTCAAATACACTTTTTTTTGTGTGTGTGTGATTTACTGCAGATGGGCAAAAGTTGACTGTTTTTGATAGAATTTGGTGGTCTTCTTTTTTTTTGCCTAGAGCTCCATGAACAACCTATGTATCCACAAGAGGTCAAAGCTTTTTACTCTACCCACTCTATCTGATCTCTTCCTTCTTTACCAGCTTATAGGTAGAAAGCTGATGGATCTGTACACGTTTGCATAGCAGTTAGCCCAAATCCTGGAGATCCTCCAATTCACATACTAAATAACCACAATTAAAAGGTAAAACACTTACAGCCTCAGTTTCAATCAAGACTGACTTCAAAGGGTAATTTTTGGCTGACAGCAACAAGAAGGCAGATAGGAAGGTTATACAAGTCAGGTGAAAATTGGACAGAAGAGAAGTGTTAATTTGACAAAGTTGAAAGTCACTTAAATCTGGCACTCAGCAGGTACCTAAAATGGTTAAAATTGACACGCAGTTCTTTGCAAATACTGTCAGAGGGTGGCTGATAAGGTGCTGGGAACTGCTTGGTGTAGAGTAGATGATGTCTAGACTCTTCTGGATTAAACAAGTATTACATGAAGTCTGCAATCATGACTGGATTCAGTAATTCAGTCGCTTCTAGACATACGGTCCTCAAATACCCGCCGCTGGACTGTGCCAGTACGCACCAGCAGGAGCTCTAACCCAAACGCTGCAAACATCTTTGTTTGGACCAGTGAGTCTCCCATTGCTGTGGGCATTCCTTGAGTAGTCTAACAAGGGAGCTGGTTGGCACGAAC
Source organism: Tetrax tetrax (assembly GCA_009806455.1). NCBI lineage: Eukaryota > Metazoa > Chordata > Aves > Otidiformes > Otididae > Tetrax > Tetrax tetrax. The sequence goes on along the minus strand of WHYT01016350.1, from coordinate 210,353 downwards.
CTTGGTGTTAACAAAAAATAAGAGGAAATCTGTCCAAATTTAGAGCCAGCAAGTTTAATAGGCACCGTACTTTATAGGACTGCTGAAAATGAACCACAGCTGCCAGGCTGTTTTTCTCAGCAACTCCTACCACCCCATGGGTCCTCTCAAAAAAAAAAAAGGGAAAGAACATGCCATTCGAGCAAAAGCCTGCTACAAAGCCTGCCCAGACGTGAATCGATGCAGAGCCCTTTAAACACTGTGGCCCAGCCCCACTTGTGGCAAATTTACCCCATGATGAATCAGTGCTAAAATTGTCGCATCTCAGAAGCCTGTCTTTCTGTGCGCAGCCTGCTCTTTTCTCACGCTTTCAAATGCACAGCCGGCCTGTTTCGTACACAGCTGCCACGGTGTGATTTGCTTTGTGTTTATGCCTCAAGCTTTGCCTCTCTGTTTCTGCGTCCACAGCCTCGATCTATTTTATGTCATCCTAGCTGGAATGCTTGCAAGAGAAACATGCCCTTCAGCCACGCGTGAGGGCATTGGGGCTGCAGCAACACCGTTGAATCACGCCTCGTTTCTCTGATTGACTCTGGGTGCTGTTGTGGGGCAAGGGGGTGTCCACATACTGGCCAGCCTGCCTATTCCCACACATCACCCCGTCAGGCACACCGGGCCGTGGGTCTCAGGGTGCCGGACTCTGGCAGCTCTGCTGCTGCGTCCTGTCCATCATCGGGGGAAAGTGCTGATGCAGTATGGCAGGGGACAGACAGCCTGACAGACACAGTGTGGCACCTGGCAACCTGCAGCTCCCAGCTCTCTTTGCACAGGCATCACAAGTTGGGATCTGAGCCCCGAGCTGTGGTGCGGATCCTGTGTGGTAAAGGCCGGTGTAAATGGGGAGCAGTGGTTTTGAAGTGGGTGGGGAGCAGCGGTTTTAAAGTGGGTGATGCGGCATCGGTGTGGAGTGGCAGTACGGGGGCTGTGCTTTGGTTCGAGAGAGGGGGAGAAAGGGAGGGAGCACTAAGGTAACCACAGAAACATGGTATCCTTGGATATCAGCAATCGTGACCTACTTCTGGGTATTCACTCACTTTTTAGTGCTGTTGACAAAGGAGGAGTAAGATGGAGGGCTTAAAGCTCTGGGGGAAAAGAAGGGATCTTTCCATCATTTTCTAGGATAGGGATTATTCATGATAATATTCAGCTAATGTAAATCTTTAACAGTTTTATTCCCTTGCACATCACACTGTCTTCATTCCTGCTTTGTATACTACTAAAGTATTTTAATAATACATTGCTGAAACATAATTGACAGAGCTGTATTGTTATGTGTATGGCGTAGATTGGAGCGACTGACTGGGGTGTCATTGTGCATGTATAATCTAGATGCTGTCAGTGGTGTTAATCTTGCTCTGCATTTGATTTAGATCAGAGAGAAAACCTCCTTCACACGTGGTATCCGAGCCTGCAGGGCTCCTGGTGACCCTGCTGCGGCTCAGGAGAGATCTCCGCTAATATCAGTGAAATCACACTGTAGTAAACACAGGAAAAAACAGGCCCTGGGCTTCAGTGAAATACGGTGAATTTATACTAGCGTGTAACTGAGAGCTACTCGGTGTGTCTATTTTATGACAGATTTAATACCTCTTTCAGACCAAAATACAAATGACAAGGAAAATGACTTTGGAATTCACAGTCATTCCTAAACTATCAAAGGGGAGGGCTTTATTGATGAACAAAAACAGATGGGAAGACAAGGTTGTTGCTTGCTTCTGAGCAGTAAATGTCCATTGTAAAGAGAGGAAAACACATAATTTAGGGCTTCAACTGAACACTATTAAAGCTTTCACTTCAGTAGACCATGGTAGTGCAAAAATCTGTACCTGGTGTGTTAATAAAGACAGAAATTGAGGTTTAAATTCATAACTTTAGCTTCTTGTCTTCTTTCACTTTTGACAATTCTGTACATTAAAAAAGTTAATAATGAATCAGGGCTTGTCAAGGTGTTTTTAATATTTTTTTTTCAGCTGCAGTTTGTTCCTGAATACACAGTCTCAAACATTTAGATTATGCTGGCAAAATGAACCAGAAAGAAAAGAACCTGAAAGTCAACGGTAGTGAAAGTGTATCTTTCCAGCATGACTTTTTATTAACTGCTAAGTGAAGACCAGATTAGCTAACGATACCAACATAACGTTGCTGGATTCTATTTCAACACTGGGGATGTGCACAGCTGCCTTCTCTACAAATTGAAATCCACAGGTATTTGATAGCTGTACGTTCTGCAGAACTTGAATCTCAGCAGCAGGACACTGACTAAAGACATGACTTGAAGAAATCCTGTGTAGCCCTTCACCTACACCACACATGGATCAAGCCATATTCTTAATTCTCAGAGCAGTAAATGATGTGCTCAGACTTTACCGTTCCCTCTTCATGGGTGGAAAAGGCGTACTAGATGAAGGTTAGATAATCTGCCTAATGGCACACTATGATTCATTTTGCAGGACTGAGCGGAAACACATGAATCCTCAGCCTGACAGAGCGCAAAACTGAACCCTTTCCTTTACAGGCATTGACCTCAACATTTTCACTATTTCTTTCATCTGTTCAAGAAGGATTCATAGTCAGCTGGTTTCTGCTGATGATTTAAGCATTGTCTCACGTAGACCTGCTTTGATCAGGCTTAGACTGTCTGGATTGAAATCTTCGCTCCACTGAGGTCAGGAAGAATCTTACCATTGACACCAATGGGTTATGATTAATGAAACGAAATCTCTGCCAGTTGTTCTTACCAGGAGCCTTGTCTGCTCCGCACGGTACAGCCTCCCATACAGAGCACTATCCTGGCAGTAAACATCGTATGAATGTCTGGTGGAAACAATAGCAAACTTGGGGCAGGCACTGCACCCTGCCTCCTCCTGCCTCCCTCGTGCCCCACCGTCAGCACAGACATCCTGGAGAGAGCATTAAGCAGGTACAAAGAAGCAAGCATGGAGCAGGAGGGAGAATGTGTCAGTGGGCTGTGGATAATGCTGAGCTCAATGTGCAGTTTTGCAGTGCTGTCTAATGCCTATGCCCTCAGGGAAGTAGACTTTCCTATTTTGAAAAAGGCTTGTGCAGCAGGTTCATGAAAGATTTTTCAGAAAGAGCCTGTCTCAACAACCTATTAGTAACAGCCTTACAACAGACTCAGAGATACTTGTAAGGCTGTTAGTTTAATTTATTGTGGTTGGACTGGCTGATCTGAGGCTTTTTTTTTTTTTTTTGACAGGAGACTTCTTTTTTTCTATTACACTGCAAATTTGGTGTTTTTCAATTAAAAATACATGACATAGATTGACTTTCTGGTCAGATTTGTAACACTTCCCTGCCCTGCACCATACTGTACTCTCTCTGCTAGGGGTCCTTACCCATTGAATAGTATTTCCCACAAGCCTGTAAATTTCCTGCTTCACTTAAAGTTACTTAATCTTTCTTTACTCTAAAGCTGAACTTAAATGAAATGTAATTTCCATAACAAGTCACTCAGAGCCTATTGTGTGTCAAATAAAAAAACCTGCCATATTTTATCCTTTCCAGCTGACAAGTAGAAAGAAATACTTTGAAAGGGACATAGCCAGTTATTAAGGGGTTTTGACAGCATTTTTTCTTTTTTTTTTTTTTTTTAATTTAGTAAAGTGCCCTTGTCATAAACTAGGATTTTTAAACACAAAAAGATCCTGAAATATTAGACTGTGCTATCTGGACTTGATTCTTGACAACAGGCAGAATTACAAGGCAAACGCCTTGTAGGAAGAAGCTACGAGGAAGAGGCAAAACTAGTAAGAAACTCGTGATGGAGCAGAGACCCAGTAAACTGGTACTTGCGTTCCATACACGAGCAATTCCTTTGACTTTAAGTAAAACATTGTAATACTAGTTCTTATTAGTTCTTAGTGTAATACTAATTCTTATTCATCTACTTGAAGCTGAAGATGTGCTTTGCTGCATGGGATCCACAGTGAACAGCGCTTTGAAAGACAGAGTTGTAGGTAATTAGTAGACTCTGAGCTTACATTTACCCTCAAATACCTGAAGTTGCAAGGAACATTTGGTCATCAGTAAAGCCTTACAACGTATGAAGTGCACAACTGAGGTCATGACCACCCAAGGATATTATATATCCAAGGCAGTTGGTTTTGGTGTACAGGTCAAATTTCACAGTGGTAATAATCTGCCTACAGGAGTTCTACCCACCTCCAGTATTATATTCTGTCCCAAGCCACAGCATGGCGTGCTCTTCTCTGATAAAAAAGCTCCTGCTCTTCAGCAGAAAAGTGACAATCTCTTAGTGGACAGGGACACCAATATGCTGCAGTCAAGATGACATGAAAATATTTGTAGTGAAGAGAAACGTGTAAATACAAGTTTTTCTTTGAAGAAGGTAGGATCTGCTGGGGCTTGACCCCACCTGTGAGCCCTCATGGGCTGGAAGGTCTGAAATCCTCCAGTGCCAAGGACTGGCAAGTCTGTCCATGACCTCCATCAGCAGTAGACATTTCTTCTTGACATCTCCATGAGAAAATTAGCCCTAAATTTGCAGCTTTTTGCCAATGATGGGATTAGTGGGAACACTGGGTATCCCACTGGGGAAAATCTAAGAATAACATTAATAATGTAATCCTTATGAATTCAAGCATCAGCCAGAGCCTTTCAGAAGCGGTAGAAGGGAAGTGATACATCCTGCAGCTAACACGGCAACTTCAAAGTGCATGGACAGCGTACGCACAGTGCCACTAAGAGATATAAATACTTCTCTTAGCACTCCATGCGAGGCTCCCTGTTGATACAAGCTGTTCACAAGAGATTCAGGCTGAACCCATCCATAGACAGAAGGAATCAAAAAGGTTAGGGGTTTTTTAGGTGAAAAGTATGCGAAGTCCACAAGCTCCCAACTACTAATTATCACATACTTGTTTGAAGTATAATTTCTGTTGTGAGCTATTCTCTGTACTTTAACCTGCCTGTTTACTCACCAGGGACAACTTACTTTGGGAATGGTGGGGTGAATCCTCACCAGTACGACACAAAACTTAGTAGGATCCTTTTGTGCCATATCCCCACCTCTGCTACGTGAGCACAGCACACACGTCAGCACTGAGCTCAGCACCATGTCTCACCACACTGGGAAGCGCACAACATGAGAAACTGACTGTGCCTGCACAATACCCCTCAGCAGGGATCCCCATCAGTCAAAAGGCCTCAGAGCCAACCACAGACCCCAGGCAGGACCTACATAATAAAAAAAAAAGAGATTATAGAAGGGCCTGCAACAGGACCAAAGTCGTAGTGGAGATCCTGAAGTCAGAGGATCTGGCTACATATGACTGGTCTGAGGAGACACCCTCTTCCCTGTCAGCTCAGCAAAGCTGAGGGTATTTCTGCCATTTGTTGCCGTGCTCACTGACAACACTACAGCAACATGTTACGCAGGCAAGGATGAGTAAGAACACATTGGCAATGCCAGACAGCTATAGAGATTTGGAATGTCCATCATTGCATCCCTGTCATAGGATGTAGTTTGCACAGTCCAGAAATGGAAACGGTCCCAAAGGACTGGCTGGGTAGAGTGAGCCAGTAAGTGGCCACTGATCTTTGGGTATTGCCTCCTCTTCCTAAAAATCCCTACTTTTCAAATACTGTGTTTGTGAAGGAAATAACTTCTCTTTTTCTTCAGTATGTTCTTAGCAGGATGACAGGTACAGTACATCTGGCATTGGGCTACCCGATTTGTTTATATAAACAGAAAGACAAAGGGTTAGCATTCACAAAGCCCATTATTGTTCTGGGGATCTTGGCACCGGGTGAATTTTGAATGGGAAAAGGGCATTACTATAGCAACACATAATATAGGAACACAACCATAGCTTCTAGAAGTTGCAGAGGTCTCATTTTCCTTTAGACAGTTCTTCTTTTTCCTAAAATAGATTTTGTGGAAAGTTGGCTGTAGGGAATTTACCTCTGTTTTACCTGCTTTGATTACTGGTGTCCTAGTTCTGGCTAGGATAATTTTCACCTGAGCTGGGAGAGGAACTGGAGCTGGTGGCACGTGTGGCTGGGGGACCCAGCTGGGATAGGTTACTAATTAGCCAACAGCTGGGATAGTTTATCCAAATTGGCCCAAGGGCTGTTCCACACCATGTGACATCATGCTCAGTACATCAGTGGGAATCATGCTGTAGGAAGGGCTCTGCTGTTTTGGAGGGAGCTGGGCATCAGGATCCTCTGTGAGCTGCTGTGCTGTAAATCAGGTGCTTAAGTATCTTCTGTTACTGGTTTTTCTTTTCTTTTTTTTTTTTTTTTTTTTTTTTTTTTTTTTTTTTTTTTGTTTTATTTTGTTCTGCTGTTCTCTTAGACTTTTTTTTTAATTTTATTTCAACCCGTGGGTTTTGCCTTCTTTCTTTACCAATTCTTCTCCCTGTCCCACTGGGGGGATGGGGGACAGTGAGCAAGTGTGTGGTACTTTAGCTGCTGGGTAGGGCTAAACTGTAGGCATTTGTAGATAATTACTTTTTTCAAATTTGTTTTCTGCACAGCTTAGGAGGCTATATGCTTTTTTTGGAAAAGCTGTTCATTGATTAGAGTGCTAACTTGGATGCTCAAAACGCTCCTGGCCAGCTACAGAGTTGGGTGACCTTGGATATGTTACTGAACCGTGCTACACATAAGACACGTTTCCCTTATAAGATTTTTATTAGAATAAGAATATAAAAGACTGTAAGCTACTCAGTGTGGTAGAGTGGACAATATACATTTAAGATAGGGTTTTTTTTTGTTTTTGTTTTTTAGATTGATAAAACATGGGTCTTAGATGTTATTTGATATGCTTAATCAGGAAAACACTGAAATAATCAGGGAGCTGATTAAAAGCATTCTGTATAACATTATTGAGGTTGTAGCAAGTTGTCCCAACCATACTTGTTTTGGAGAGTATCTTGGTAGAAAAAGACCTTTGAGTTCAGAACCAGAAGATTTCTCTATGACACCCAGGTCTCCTAGTGTCTATTAGTTTTCTACATTTATGTCTTGCTGTCTTCCTAGTTCTTCCCATGCTAGGATTTTCAAAAGTGACTACACATCTTGGATGCTTCAATTTCTAGAGAGCTCTGAGGTGTATCCTCAGTGCCCAGATGCTCCTGTACAGGAGGCTGCAGGTACAGGAAAGCAGGAGATGCAGACCCAGAAACAGGCTGAGTGTTCAGGCTCTTTTCTCTCTAGAGCTGTGGATGTGCAAGGCAGGAACTGAATCCAAGCTGCTCTGTGTTTCTTCTTGTATGCATCCATCTGTGGAAAGCTCTACTGAGCCCGGGAATACATATATATAGCTGGGGTTCTAGGATACATGAAAACTCACATTCTGCATTTTTCGCAATCCTATAACATATTAGAGACAGACTGATAATGGTCAGACCTACTTAACCTTGGTCAATGTGTTCAGTTCATTCCTGGGTATCGAAGGGCTTTAAGTAGTAACCAATATGCCCATGTGAACTCATGCCTACCAGCCTGATGAACTCTATAGTATGACTTTTATACAGTACAATACACACAGAAATAGATAGATAATGAAACTCTCTTTGGCTTTAGGAATAAGGATTTTCCCCGTTCAGCAGAGCTGGTGTTAGCCAGTACCCTGCTTCTGGGACTATTCCCATTCAAAGATCAATTCTGTCAGGGGACGCCATAGGAAAATGCGTTGAATGCCTGTGGAATAATCCGCCAACAGGGGAGACCTCTTCTAGTCCTACTTAGCATTTAGCCTAGACTAAAAACATGAGAATCAATTGCCCTTTAAAATTTATTTAATCCTAATAGCATCATGGATATTTTTGTCATTCGTATCAGAATATAATTAATCATCTTTGTCCTTTCTGCATGGAAAGTGGCATTACAGTTAATGCCACTACCTGTCCTCCAGAAAATGTGGAATATTGCACTGAGTTCAACCTCTCATTCTTGCCATGCTGTGTTCTTCACATCAGTCTCTAATGGCTTTGGCCGCATCATCAGGCACTGGGAGAAGCAGATGTTGCTGTCCCTTTACAAGGTAAAGAAACCAACAGGCAGAAGTCCAAAGAGGCAGATATTCTCAGGTGAAGTCTCCTTTCTGGTGCTATTAGTTTTGTATTGAACTCTCGTTCTGCATGAAAGGTCTTGTCTGGAAATAAAGTAAATGAGCAAAGGCCAAGACGGCTCCTTTTGACTACTGCCATTATTGCTAATGCAATGCTAGCACCCTGTGGCCCTGCTCACAGCAGCATCCTTGGACTACACCTACAAACCTGGGTCTGATGCACATGTAAGCAGGCCTAAACAGTCCTGTGCAGTATCCTGTGCGGTAGTCCAATGCAGTATACTGACGCCTAAAGACATGAATAGTCTCTGGATAATGAATTAAGAGAAATATAGACAACATGTATACTGATACATTTAGTATAGAAATAATAAGATAAAAGCACAAATATAAAACTCTCCACTTTTAATTCTTTTTTCTTCTCTTTTATACCAAGCTGTGTTGAGATTAGTTGTCTTCTAAATATTTTTAGAAATAATGAAATAACTGATGCATTGTAATCCCAGTAAAGGCCTTACCATTGTACACTCAGGTATTGCTCTGCTATTTCAGGCTCTGAAAGTGCAATTTAACACAGTGAGAAGATCAGAAAGCTTTGTCTTTGTCCTAACTTGGTGTCTGAGTCCTCTAGGATCTGCTCAAATGCCCTGGGATTTCTGCTTAGTTCTTTTAAGCATTATTCCAGTGCTGTAAGAGAAGACTCTTGAGCTGGGACCATGCTTCATCTCCAGAGGCAATGAAGCTTTAGGGTAATCATTTCATTGCCTAGGGATTTGGGGGAAGTTTAAGGCATCATTGTGCCTGAGGATTTCAAGCTATATCAGAGACCAGAAGAGCCACTGGCATACATCAGTAATTTCCACAGCCCAAATCAGCCCACAGCCTCCCGAGCAGCATATGCTACAGAGTATTTTCTGCTCTTAGTGCTTTTCTTTTCATCCCTACTATCTTTGCTGGGATGCAAGCATCAGTCTTGGAGGCACAGCAGGGATTGCTCTTGTCTCTTAGTTACTCAGCTCTGGCCCACATGTGCATTTAGAAATGAACACTGGGACCAGACCTAGGGCAGAATCCACTCTTTGGCTGGATTTCCAATGGTTTTCAAATTGTGACCAATGCAAACTCAAAGAAAAAGGCTGGAGAGATTTCATGTAACATGAAAAATTACTTATGGTCATAACCGAACAATTGTTATGCAGTAACAAACCAATATTAGAAATAAAAAATATACAGCAAATAGGTAATGAATATAATAAATTCAGATCATATTCATTCAGATTTTAAATGAATTTCCATAAATTCTGCTCATGCCTTTCCTCCCATTGTCAATGAATATTCAAGAAAAAGGTCCATGGTCAAAAGCATTCACAAAAATAGCTCATTTTACTTAAGAGATACAGAAGATTCACAGAAATGCATTTCCTATTCATAACTGCCAAAGCCACACCAGAGACTTTCTTTAATAATTGTGCCCACTCTAGCAGGACATGGAGACCATCCACCCAATGTCTGTGTCCCATCAAAGCGCTCAAGCTTTCTACATGCAGGAACAAGGCTCCTCTCTAACCATTTTCTCTTTGAAATTCTGCTTGATGCTACTTCAGATCCACAAGAATCTGAGTATTTTTAAAATATTGTCCTCTGCCTTCTTATCTGACACTTGGCATCAAAGCCTCTTTGTTGAGCAAGATGATTTAAGCAGCTGAAGAAATTGCCCGAAGAAGTGCCCAAAGGGAAAACATGAGCAGGGATTTGATTTCTATTAACAAGCATATGTACTGTAAGCAGTGGAAAAACTCAAATTAATAGTTACTTATGGCAGAAAGACAGGAGCATGCAAAAAAAAAAAAAAAAAAAAAAAAACCTGAAAAAAACTGTCATCTTATTAAATTTCACTGTAACTGTGGATTTTGTGGATATCCTTTGTAACCAGGAGGTTAAGCTGGAAGCTGGGTGGGAGGTTAGTGGCCATAGCTGTGGGGCCTCTCTGGAGACTGAGGTCTTGTCCAAGGAGCTAGGCTGAAAAAGCAAATGGAGGAAGGAAGAAAAGCATTTCTGATCAAGCTTGAGACCTGTGCCATGCTTCTGCCAGCTACACGGCATGGCAGAGGCGGGGGACCCATGTGGGAAGGCTGTAGAGCAGACAGCCAAGTCTTTGCCTCACTGCCCTCTGCACTTGCCTAAGCCGAGGAGGCAGCCCTTCCTGAGGCGCTTTTAGCACTGATTTTAATAATTCATTTTGCGTGAGTTTTCTGCTAACGTGAGGGGAAAGAGGAGCTGGGGCAGGCTGCGTTAGGGAGGCTCATTGGCATGGAAATCACATACTCCCAGTCATCTATTTAAGAAATGTGTTGGTGCAGGGGTGGGAGCGCAGTGACTCAGTGCAGGCAGCGGCAGCAGAGGGGACCTGCCGTGGCCTCCGTCACCCACCGCTGCCCTGACTCAGCCACCCCACCAGGCTGCCTCCACTCCTGCCTCCCCTCGCAGACAGAGGCAAAGCGGCACTTCCAGGGAGTCGCTGCTGGGTGGCCCCACATGGCCCCTCTTCTCCCCTGGCCTGTGGAGGAGCCTGCCCTGGGCACGCTGCCGTGCTCTGGGGAGGGTGTGGGGGACGTGAGCTGTGAGGATGGCCTCCTTCCCCGGGAGAGATGGTGATCTCCAGCGGTGTCCTGGAGCAAGGTTTGTGACAGAGTCACTTCAGTATTACAGCCCTGCCCTCAAGATGCTGAAACAAGTGGAGGAGAGGGGCATGCTGGTGGCTCATGCTGACCTGGAGTGCCAGGGCTGCATTTTTGTGGCAGGGCTGGTTGTGTGAGGTGCTTTGTTGATGGAAACACCATCACCAGTTTGTGCAGCTGGGCAGCAGCAGGCTTTGACAGTTTACCAAGTCCAGACCTTCTCACAGCACAGTGCAGCACACTGGCATGGTGTGAGGCCTGGGGAGCCACGTATAGCCGGTAGCTTCCCCATCTCTCCTGGGACATGGCTAGGCACAGGGCTGCACGGTCTTGGGCAGTGGCGTGTTGGCCAGGTGTGTGCAATTTGTTATACCCATGGGTTCATTGTTACTGGAAATGTGATAATGTGAGGGGCTGTCCTGCACCTTGTAAAGTAAAATGAAGCAAGCACATATGCCCAATACCTGCTTAAGGTAGAAGTAAGAAAACCACTTGATTATTAATGATAAATTCTTTTATGTATGTAATCAGGTAGATCTGGGTCAGTTTTAAGGAAAATGCTACTGAACTTGTACCAGATCAATGGATAGCCACTTAAATTTTTTTTTTTTTTCAGACTGTTAGTTTTTCTCCTTGTCCAAAACCATCTCCCAGAGATCATTTATGAAGCCAGAGCAGAAGGCAAGAAATGACTGTGACTGAACAGTTTAGTTAGGGTACAGGCTTGGAGGGGCTGGAGACAGCTTCAGTTAAAAAGGATTTTAGTGTTAGTAATGCACATGATTACACTCTGCCTCCAAAAATACTTTGGGGTAGGCAAGTTATCCATGTCTAGATATTGAAACATAGTAAGATTAACATTGTGCCTCATGTATACAAAAAATTGCAGATTTGTGGTATGAATTACTTTATTTTCTGCCTGAAGAGAAGTAACAAGTGAGCAAGAACAATTTTCAGAAGGAGAGTTTGTGCTTTTCAGAGTATCACATGAATCTTGTCTCAAAAATGACTGTAACAGGCCATGAGTTCAGAGGCATAAAAAAACTAAACACAGACAATAAACTAAACCAAATTTAAAACTTTCCTGACAAGCACAAAAAGGATTTCTCCAAAACGAAGAAGTTATATTTGAAAAATTCTGTAGAAAAATTGCTGAGAAGGGAGCTGCTCAAGGATTTCTAGCTGTAGGGTTAGTGGAAGAGCCGTAAGGGTTTATCTGCAACAAGTCTCCAGAGTAACCTGTCATTGCTTCCCAGAAGGATAACACTGAATGTAATAATTAACCCATCTATAACCAGCATTTCTCTCCTAATAGAGGAAAGGGGTGGTGAACAGCCTGTCAGTGTGTTTGCTTTCTTCACTGTTTGCAATGTACCTTTGCGATGGGTACACCTAGAGAGAGACAGTACAAGATAGCACTAACTGCAGAGCAGTTGGAAGGAGCAGAAAAAAATCCCTTGATGGACAGCTGGGAACATTTATAGCCAACTGGTACTTTTGAATGGAGCTAGGAGGACAATCTTCCTGCCGTTTCACCTATAAATAAACAATTAGAAATATATTCAAGTGCTGGTGGGACAGCATGGTCTTTTTCTGCCTCTCAGCAGGATAACCTGGCTATATGGAGGACTATCACTCTCCTGTATTTTGTTTTCAGGCAGACAATCTCAACGGGTTGCTCAGAAAACAAGTTTAGACTGAGTAAACCGAAGTGAGTTCATATTTTGGCCTCAAAGACCAAATTCAGACACTGAGAATTCAGTTGCCAGCATGCAAACCTCCAGACAGAAAAACTCCAGAAGTTGCTGCCATTGATTGTTCCTGCCCAGCTCCATGGAGAGGCTTCACTTTCTTAGGATGGACTCAGCTCTTTCTGAAAATCAGACATCATTGATATGCTACTAATTTTGATAGTGCTACTCCAAATCCTGGCTAGAGTTCTTCCTACCTGAAGTACCCCAACAGTTAGTATTTGTTGAGAGTCAGATGAGGATGAAGTCATATTTCTTGACTTTGATACAGTGCCGTAGAAAGGGCTGACAATTAAATAAAGCTTACTGATTCAGCTCCCCCAAGTATCTCCACAGAGGAGTTGCCATGCTCTTAACACATCAGTGTGGTGTTATGCTCCTTGAGGAGCCGAATGCATGCTAGATGGAAAATGCTCTTCATTTTTCTGCTTGCATCTATGCAACTTTCTAGGGGATTTTTCTTAATCTCACTGCTATTCTTGGTCACACTCTGTGTCAGCAAAAGGAGAAAAGGTTTGTTTGTCCTTGTTGCTGCTGAATACAGATGTCTTTCCTTTGGCCTGAGTCCTGGTTATTGGGGCTTGATAGCAGAGGAGAGGAAGGAGGAGGGAAGGGGAGTTTTAACTTCGGTATGACCAGCTTCACTTGCCCAGTATGCAGGAAAGACTGGAGCCAACGTAGCAGACCACTGCGCCAGTCCAGTTGTCACCAGGGGCTGCCACATAAGCCATGGATGTTGATCACTGTAATGCCACACTGATGGCTCTCCTGTCACCACTGGTGGCTTTAAGTTATCTTTAGTCAATTCTACAAGTGGAGGCTTAGTTGATGCAAAAACAAGTGTGTTGCTTCCTCTGTGAGACCTGCTGAATGGACCTGCTCGCATAATTCCCTTTGCAGCAAATCTCTATTACAACAATTCTCCCCTTCAAACACGGTAAATATTCTTTCCACTGTGGGATCTGAAAGGATACAGTTACTTGAAAGCAGAGTGACAGCTTGATGCCTCACAGTGAAACCTGTTTAAGGGTCTGTGCTGTTGCACTCAAGTAATAAAATTAAGACTTCAAATACTCTTCAACATTGAGTTGAGCTGTATTATTCTAGCCACTGTATGTTATCAATGCTTCTCAATGTTGCACTGAGCAAGATGGGAAGCTTTTTTTTTTTTTTACAAGAAAAGACATTTGACATGTTTAACTGATTATTTTTGTAGCTTAGTCAAATGCGGACTTTTATTGGGGTGCAATGGATTGGATGGATCCCTAATCTTCCGAAGAAGCTGTGAGCAGACAAGATATAATCTGCAAGCGCTCTAGCATCTTTTGCCTTTGATTTTAAATGCAAGGTCACGTTTAGAAAAGGGACTGAAACCTGAACTTTGATTATTAAAAGGCCCTCAGGAGTCATCACTGATAGCCACTAAATGTGGTGTCCTGCAAAAAGCCTAACCTCAGTATTCAAAAAGAGTGATTTGAATATCAGGGCAATTTGTTCTAATTATGGCACTGAACAAGAACCCAGTTTGGGGTCTCTGGTTTCGGGGATGAATCGGGAAAGGAGTAGGCATGGTAAATGTGCTTGATAAAGAGATTTCCAGTAATAAACTGGGTGTGTTTTTAAAATAAGTCAGCCATGGGCTACTGACCAGAATGTGACCCAGATGGAATCGCATCAGCTGTGTTCATCAGGAGGCAAGATTAAATAGCTCTAATAATCTCACTGGTATTTACGAATTTGGTGATTCCTGGGAAGTGTGGTTCTGTGACTAGCCTTATGTAAGTCATCAAAGGAAAATTATTGCCTAACTGCATGCCAAAGTTGTTCCTTTGCCCAAGAAGCAGACAGCGGCTACTACCAGACAGTACACTGCCTTAAAATATTTTATTTTGGCTCTGTTGTTCTCTCATGAAAATCACTGAAAGATGATGGAGTGGGCTAGAAATCAGGTAATTCACTGAAGAGGCTGTGGTTTGGCTGCCATTAAGATGTAGTTGACAGTTACCTGTATTGAACTTTTGTCTAATGCCAAGAGTTGAGATGCAGCATGACAATGTTTTACCAATTTTTAGAAAATATGCAAGCAATCCTTATCTTAAGGAAAAAAAAAATTCTATATATAGATTTGGCATTTACAGCACAGGTACCTTGGTGAACACAGTTGTCAGTGATCCTTGGTTAGGTTTTGCTGTCTTTTATATCTGAAAGAAAAGGTGCAAAAACCTTTTGCAACAAAAGAATGACTCTGACTCTGTGCATCCTGAACTTCCCTATTCAGCAAAGACGTGAAGTCAACTTAAACATATGAGGAAAAATGGAAACACTGAAGTACAGCTGTAAAGTGGCAAGGGCAGGGGATGATTAGGACTCACTGAAGCCAGAATCTCCTGATTTGTGAGACTAAATCTTCTGTGATCGTAAGCCAAATACGAAATTTATAAAACCTAGATTTCTGAAAATGACTAAAGAATCAGTTCTTAGATGTCTACTCAGCTTGAGGAAGAAGTTGAAAATTAATTTGGTTGCCAAAAGATAGTTTATAAGAAGTCTGTTTTCGGAAATGGCTAAAGCATCTTTGATCAGAAAATCACTTTCTAATTCTTGAGCCTTCTGCTATATTTAGACATCTAAGAGGATGACTTTTTCAGATGTGCTAGGCAAAGCTATCCATGAAGTTACTGGGAATTTAATGTTGGTGAATTTTGTCTTTTTTTAAAGACAAAGATATAGCTTTCATAAACATGGAAGGAAAAAAAAAATTGAAAAAGGAAAGCTAAAAGATAAAGGCTCAGAATCCAGAAAATAACAAAAATATTAGTTTACCTTAAAATAATTATATTCAACAAATAAAATTATGTCATCTGTAGAGAGCACAGATTAATTCCTGGTTAATTCCTTTCTCCCTCTCTCAAGTTCAGGATCAAATATAACATTAGGACTGGAGAGTTTAACATTTTGACCAGAAAATGATTGTGGTGATTTTTGGTGCCTGTGTGCTATCACAAACCACACTTCTGTGTCTCTTTCTGAAGAATATCCATAATAGTTGGGAACAATACAGCTTAAGTTTTGGTGGGAGGGTAACAATACTGCCATCACTGAAGTTCAGCACGAGAGTGCCATTACTCCAACCCCTTCATCAAACTCTAAGTTTTGCTTTTGCTATTATAGGACAAACGTCAGCTCTAAGGTAAAAGTAAAAAGAGGTTGAAACAAGTAGGTGTGGTCTTTTGATTCACCTTGTCTAGCTTTTTAATCCACATCCAACTGCAGCCAGGGGGACATGGTTGACATAGAATTTACATATTGTGAATTCCCTACATTTCATCATGCATGTAGAGGCAAGAGACACTGGTAATGTCTCCGCTGACAAGGATTGCATTGTGAAGCTCTCTATTTTATACACCAGATAATTCACACAGGACAAAAGCAACCATTAATTTTCTGCAACTGGAGCCGGCTTTACTCGGTTTTTGTGCCTATTAGGCATGAGAAACACAAATCATGAGGTACAAATCCCTAGAAAATTGTGCTTAGTTTTTATTCTAGAACTCTCTATAAAACTCTTAGTTTTGAGCAGTAAAGCAAAGATCACAGTTGTATCCTCTTTCTCCTCTAACAAAGGAGCTGCTCCAGATAATGCTTCCAAAGTTGTATTTAAGGAGAGAGTAGCTGCTGGTGTAAATAGAGCAGGATGGGGGCAAGAAGCTCAGGGAGGTGAGAGCATGGGCTGCAGGGGGGTCTGGGGCATGCTGAAGGACCTTGCAGAAAAGAGATGGGAGTGCATGGAGGAGAGGCAAGAAAATGAGGTAATGACTTTAATGAAATCAGGAATAAATATAGATGCCTGAGAAAAGAAACAAAATATTCTGCAAAGTGACAGAGTTAATGAAATCCTTAAGATCTGTGTTCTGCAGTTGAATTCCCTGGCACCAGTTTTCCAGTGCAACCTCTTACCATTTTTTCCCAGCAGCTGGGAATCCACAGCATGTCTTTCCTGGGTGGATTCCCTGTATCTGAACAAGGGCTGAGCTTCAGTTTCAGCGCTCCTCTGAGCAGGTAATTTGTATGTAGTCACTGGATGACTTGGACATTTTTCTGTAGACCACACCTTGTATTATGGAGGCTTTCTCTGCAGTGGTGCCTAAGGTAGTTATGAGAATGCATTTTCCCACTTCACCACTCATTTTGCCCCCTAATACCAGACTGTCCACACCCAGACATGTTCACACAAGGAAGAAATACCCAAATTTGAAAAAAGGTATTTATACTTAGTCACACTGAGTTCCAATCTTATGCTGTTACAGTAATCGTCAGATTCTCAAGGACACAGATCTGGGTTGGTATAATACAGAGTGAAGAGTGAATGAACTTTTATTATTTACTCAGATTTTAGACTTGTGCATGTGCTTCAACGCAAATATAACATAAGATTTTAAATTTCCATTTCTGTGGTCATATGTTACTCAGAAGTAAGAGGAGGAAGTAAAAAATAACTTGAGTGAACCTACATAGTGTTTAAAATGCATTAGTCTTAGATGCCAGAGTTGCAGCGAGGAAACCAATTATTTCAGAGAAAGTCCAGTCCTGCTCAGCCTCTAGGCATGGCATGGAGCCAAAAGCTTGCCAACATTTTGGGGTTTTAGGTTTGGTTGGATTTTTTTTTTCCCAGGTAAAGTGTGTTCCCCATGTCACAACATCTGTTGAAATGAAGGCAGGTGCAGGTGAGAGGCACTAGGGCAGCTGCTTAGGACCTCTCCATCCACCTCCTCCATCTCTAGCAGCCTTCATGGGCAGCTGCCACACTAGACCATCTCCCTAGAGGCCTCCAGCAGAAGTTCTGCAGTGGCCGGCACAACAGGGCAGTTGTGAGAGGCTGAGGGGTGATGGCACATAGTGGGCACTCCTCCTGGCCCCAGGTCACCATGAGCTGGCAGCATCTCACAGAGGCTCAGCACTGTGCCTTGTAGGAAATGCTGCTTCCCACCTAGTGTTGCCATGGCGATGGGGAAACAGGCCCTGTTTTGGGCTCTTTTCTTGGCACCAGTGTCTGAAGGGAGAAGCCAATGCGTGGGTGTGTAAGTCAGCTTCAAACACTCACTATAATCATGTATATACGTATATATATGAAAATACCTACATACAAGCTTTTTTTTTTTTTTGCTAGAAAGCCCTTTCAGAACCCGTTTGAGGAAGTAACCTAAGCGGTTTTTGTGAACCAGAGAATCAAGAAGACAGCTTAGGTAGGGGAAATCCTAATTTTGGTAAAAAATTACCAGTCCAAAGTTCACCATTTGATTCTTTCCACTGCCACCAGGTGAGCAACAGACATGGGAGAAGCTGGATGCCCAGTGCAGCGGTGCTGGGTGGGGAGGGAGGTCCCCATGGAGCTCCCAGCAGCTCCTTAGCCATGTGCAGGAAAGCACCTTCTGCAGAAGATGGGGGCTCTTTAAGGGGAAACACATCTTGGTGTGCCAGTGATCCCACATCTCTTGTGGCCCCACCACATTCATAGGATTAGGGAGCTTTCAGTTGTCAAAAGGAGATGCATCTCACCACATATGTGAGCACTAACAGTGACCTGGTACAACACTTTGGCTACAGGTAACTGCATATAAACTCACCATGTTTGTGACATATGCACCCCTTTTACTTGCTTTTTCAGAATTAATATAGTGAGATCTTGTCGTTTTTCTTGATAATTCTTCTCCTGAAAGATCTCAGCAGCCATAACACAAGTGACCCTGCAATAACAAAGCCGGTTGTGCTTCAACAGTGAGGCGACTGGAATAACATCTGGTCTGCAGTATAGGGATACTTTTTGTTTCGTGATGCTGTGCTGAGGTCTGGCATTCCTTTAGACTGGATTACTCCAAGAACTTTGATTCAGAATACAGTGAATAGTGAATTCCAAGATGCTTATTTCTCCTTTCTTCAGGTGATAAATTGGAGAAGTTGTTAATTTTTCATTTATTCTAGTATAAATCAAGAGCACCCCGTTGAAGCTGCCAGAATTTTACTGTTATAAAACTCTCCAGACTTTTTGGCTCCCAAACCAGTACCAACCCTTGCAATTTCTGTTGGATAACATTCACCTTAGCCAAGGATTTTGACAGAGGTCATCCATTTCATATTTAATAATTTAAAATGACTCAGTAGACCAGTTCCAAATAACTTCTGTAGGATTATGAATTACTTGTAGATTCAAAAGCCACTAAAATAAAACCTTAAAGTAGGAGAGAAGATCATCGGTCCTATGATAACAGTAATTGATACCACATCAATGAGATGCATTTCAGCTTAAGAAAAAAGGAATTGTGTACATTGTGGAATAAAACTGGGGTTTTTTTCTAATGCTTCTCTTCTTTAGCAACGTAATTTTCTTACAACATATCTTTGAGTTACATTCTTAGAAGTGTAGGTTTCTGTCTGGTAGAAGTCTGCAGCTGTTCTGCAGAGAAAGAAATCAGAAACACAAAAGGGAATTACTCAACTGGAATTTGGCCATAATTGCAGCAAAGCCAGGTGGCAGAATAAGAGAAAAGTTTAGCAAATTAAGACAAAAAGGAAGTTTAAGAAAAACAAAGCTGCTTTGGCCTAACTCACTGCATTATGTTTCTCAGATGTTGCTGATGTCTCTGAACTGCAGGAGATACGTGCTCATGGAATCCCCTTTATAGCAAAGTGAATTTGGGGCAGTGGGAACCTACTGTTCTGGCCTTCTATTTAAACATCCTTGGTCTACATGTACCATGGATGCTTTCTTAGTGTTAAAATTGTCAAAGTTGTTCCTGTGGGAGTGTGTGAAATACCATGCAGATGTGTCAGTTCATATTTAGACTACCACTAAAATTCATTTTTCATGCCCTTGTGATCATTTGCACTAGTCATTGGTTATTCCTTCCAACTATCTGAGCAGCACTTGTCACTTCGCTGGCTGAGCTGTTTCCTGTGTAGGATCAGGTGAGGGTGTGGCTTCTATAGAAGAATTGCCAAGAAATAAGACAGTGTGTGTCCTTTTTCGTCTTCTCTCTCCACTTCCCCATGGGAGTAGGCCTGCCTCCACAGTGGTGTTTGGCTGATAAACTTCAGCAGTGAACTCCAGGCCTGAAATGTAGCATTGCCTTTTTAGCAATGCATCACCCAAAACCCATGGACTGCTTGACAGGTATTTCTGTGATTGCAGGTTCATTGTGCCATATACTTACCTTGCTACAGACAGAAGTCATGGATGTGGGTGCAGAGTGAGGAAGCCCTTGAGTCTTCTTGCTGGAGAGGCAGAGATGGGGACAGAGTGACAACTGAGGGCTGGGCAGGGCTGAGCTGGGATCTGAGGGATCTGTAGAGCTGGAAGTTGGTATGGGCTAAATTGCTGAACCGACGGATAGTTAAGGGCATGAGGGGGCTGGACAAAGCATTCAGAAGACAGATCCTGCCCAAAATATAGCTAAATATAACCACCATAACTCCAGTGATTTTTGGAGGCAATCATTACTTGGGTCTGAATCATGACTTTTAAATTTCTCAGGTATTGACTATTATTTACCTGGGTAGGGTAATAGTTTCAAAATAGAGGTAGATTTAGGCTAGATGTAAGGAAGAAATTTTTTACAATGAGGGTGGTGGAACACTGGCACAGGTTGCCCAGAGAGGTGGTGGAAACCCCATACCTGGAAACATTCATGGCCAGGTTGGATGAGGCTCTGAGCAATCTAGTTGGAGATGTCACTGCTCCTTGCAGGGGGGTTGGACTGGATGACCTTTGAAGGTTCCTTCCAACTCTAACCGTTCTATGATTCTATGATTCTCTGTCGCTGTGCTGTGCTCTCATTGCAGAATTTGACCAAATTTAGCATTATACTTTGCTCCTTTTTTTTCCCCTCTGGAGTTTGCTCTTACCTTATGTACAGAATGATCTAAAATCACTGGAGATTTATCACCTACTTCAGAAACACCTCCTTTTTCTCACTGCAGCTGCAAGTTAAGTAGCAGTGAACTCCAAACAGCAAGGGGAAGCTTGAGTACACTTGAGGCTCATGTAATCAACACGTTAGTGTATCTAATAATTAAAAAATATAGTTATGTCAGTTACTGTTCCCTGCAGAGTTTAACTTCAGTTTAATGCTGTGGAGCAAATAAACGAAACTCCTTTGTAGACTCACTTTGCCTCTTTCTCTTCTGGGTTTCCAATTTGGCTTTGATACAGTTTTTAAATTGTAAAATATTTACCATGGGGAGAGTAGAAACCTTTTAATAATCCAGATGTTTATTAAGAATCTTTAGATTGCAAACCAAATGCACATTCTCATTTCCTTGCTTGGAAAACTATTCATTGCCACCCAGACTGTTTGTAGCATTATGAGGGCAACTCACTACATCACAAAGAGCCTTGTTTTCTCAGCAGACCTCCCTGGTCCTGGACCTGCAAAGGTAATGGACTGGGATAGAACCATGGCACACAAGGCAGCAGGGCCCTGGGCAGTATCAAACACTTCAGGTGGTCCCCAGTTCCCCTCTAGATGGACAATGATCAAATCTGGTTTTTGTAGCTTTTAATGTCTGAAGTACTGTCAGCATGAATGCTATACTGTACGCTAACAAATGAGAACAGGGAAGTGGACGTAAGCAGTCTAGTTTTGTGTTTCAAACATAACAGAAAAACACAATAAAGCAGTACATGCAGCTAAGCTTGTTAAGGTAACTATAAAACATACCCAAACCTGTGTCCTGTGGAACTTATGATCTAAAACCATTGAAAGTAAATTGGATGTTTAAATCTGCTGATTGTGATCTGGAATATTTAAAAGACAATAACTTACATGACACCTCTGTGTGAAGAAATGTATATTCCATTTTAATGGTCTGATATCTTGTCTTTCGAGAGGCAAAAATGTTTTTGTAATTTTACATTCCAAATATCTTGTTAAACTTAAAAAAAACACACTGGCTATTTTTCTTCTTGCTATTCAAACTGGTTTATGTTCTCGCTGCAACTGGAAAACCTCCCTCCCACACGCACACACCTCAGTCACTTGTCTGATTCAGGACCTGAACAGTCTAGTTAGTCAAGGTGAGCCAACTCAGGCACATTCATCACCATTTATCCACTATTGAACTGTCACACTGCAAGTTGACTAATACTCTGTGATACTCTGTCACTTTTTATAATGGTAAAGAGATTTCTATGGTAGGTTGTCTTTTCTGTTTTCTCACATGTAATTAGTTTCCCATCCCATTAAACACAAAAGATGTTTGATTTTTGGAAATATTCAAGTTGGTGTTTTGTTAGAGCCACAAGTAGAAGCAAAATGACCAGTTTTCTTGAAAGCATATATTTCAAAACAGTGAACTGTTCCAAAGAGACCATCACACTGCTGTAGAATGTAGTATATTTGCTGTATAATTTAGCATATCTGAAAGGCAGTGACAAAAGCCAATTAAAAGCTGCTTCGTAACAGGATAAGACCCTGGCGAAGGATCCCTCAGTTACAAGGCAGCATGGTAGTCTCCTTGGATCACAGACAGATTCTCTGCAACTCTCCAGTCCTATAAAAAGTCAGTCAATTATTTTTACTCTTTTACTGGAGTTTTTGCTGTGTTTTCAGTGTGTGTTTAACTTTAAAGAGCAACACCAAGCTTTAGATTCTTCTGAACCTGAAGGATCCAAGCTAGCTGTCAATGGCCTAAATGAGACGGGCTGATTATAAAAGATTCCTCATCGAAGGAAGAGTTTTTTACTCAGTTTCAGAAGGTGAAGCTCATATGAACTGGGACTGTTATGGCCTGCCTCTGTGCACTGTTACACTGGTTAGTTCTCTCACTGACACAGAATCTATACAGCAGAGAAAGCAGATATGTGTAAACAGTAGTTATAGATGCAAAGTATTTAATGGAGATTTGGCTCAAATTAATGTTTTGCCTTTTATCTCTCAAGTGTTCCTACTCATTGCCTTTCTTATTTCCCATGCCTTTCTCTGAAGAACTGTCCTGGATAAAAACTCTCTCTTGGTATCCATATTCTGTGGGGCAGTGAGGGATCTTGTGACTTCCCTTCCGTCTTCCCCTTCCACTCTAACAGCAGCTGCCTCTGGTATAGACAGATATGGTATCTGCAACTCCCATTTTTAGTGATATTATTAAGTGTAAACTCTTTTCCACAGTAAAGAAGCTATAGAGGCAAGGAAGGGAGGAGCGTGGACTCCTCTGCTGCAGGTGCAGGGAATGCTGTTGCAAAAAGATCATTCATGTGTGAGCAGCATCTTCAAATCCAGTAGGCTACTGACTTGGCCTCTCAGTAGAAATACTGAACCTTTTCTGGGTATTAATTATTCATCACTGCAGAGTGATTTAAAACACATGAGAATTCTCTTAGCAAGCAGTCCCTAGTAAATATGTATTCTGTGAAAGCCTGAGTTGGTTGTGTTGACGGCAATATCTGTCGAGATTTCAGAGGGGCTAGAATCTAATCTGGACTACTCAATTTAGTCAAGATGATACGTGCATCAGCATCTCCAACAAGTGAATTATCATATTTCTGTGATAAATAGAAATAGAGCTTGTTGTAAGTGCATCTTAGCTCGTCTACCTAGGTACTCATAAGGCTCCCATCACTACTGCATGCAAATAGGAATTAGATCTTACATAAGGTCAATTTAGCAGTGTTATTCCCAATCTACAATGGCATCAGTTAAATCAGAACTGAATCTTTTAAAAAAATCTCTGCAGAGTGCTTTGAGCATTATTGAGAGTGTTGTAAGAGAGGCACAAACAAAGGCAGTTGTTACTGGAAGTCGAAGAGATTTACTGAACTGTTGCAGTGTAAACACAGTCACCTTACAACTGGGACACGTTTCCTCAGACTCACTCCAGTCCTGAGCACAGAACAAGGTGAGATGGCTAACATGAATGGAAGGTTTTATTTAATCTCCTGACTTGCTGCAACAGAGAAAATTACTAGAGAGTGTGTTGAGTGACAGTTCTCTTAAAAGGATTGTCTTGAGAACATTCTAACACTGATAAAATGGTGACTAACGTTTCAGAGCTGTTTCAACACTGCACCTGCAGAAAGGCCACTCCTTGGCAACTGGTCCAACAAAGAGTGTAAGCTGCAAGAACAAAGCAGGAAAAAGACCAACGGAATGAAGAGACAAGAGCTGGTGAGAAACCCTAAATATTTATATATGTGGAGCAGACCCCTCTCCCTAGTGCTGAAACCCACGTTTCCTTCATAGAAGAGCTGGGATTTGCAAGGGCTGGGTGTCCCTCTTTGTCCTCTGATGCTGCCCTGGTATTTAATGAGAGATCAAAAGTGAGTGAACCGGTGTGAGAAGAAACAAAAGAGGTGGGGGCTGCGCAAGATGACTTCAAATCTCCCCCAGTTGAAGCAAACCTCTCCCTGCCCAAACCCTCAGTGAGCCAGCCTGCTTCTCCTACATCACCTGCTCACAGCCGCCCAAGCAGCCGTTTCCCTCTCTCGGTAGCCCTGCTGCCTCTCCTACACCAGCTGAACATAAATCTCTCCTGCAGTGTGTGAGCACTTTTAATGACCAGTTGCACAATTATAAACGAAAACTCAAGGGGAAAGGCAGATGGGGATATGAGAACAGCACTGGAAGAAAGAAGGGCAGTGTTTAAATTCACAGCAGTAGTGCTGTTGAGTTTGTCCTACATGAATGTGGCGTGTGGTGGCTGTAGGGCCCGGTGCTGTAGATGCCTCTAGCTTTGGGGTGTAGTATTTAAAATGTGTGCACTCACATACCTGCACAGAGACAGAGTTCTGACTGCTTGAACTTGCTAAGGTTCTTGATTTGCATGTTCACAGCTACAAAATCAATAGGCCCGGTGTCTCAGACAACTTAAAGAGTGGTTTTACTTTGTTTTCCTGCATACCCTCCTTACCAGTTTTAATAGGAAGAAAGCTTTTTTCTTTATTTTCTGTAATTTCCTACTCTAAACTCTGATAGTAATGGTCTGTGCATTTTGCTGTAGACAGGGATGTTCCTGAACAGATGGTCTTCAAACCTTAAGTACCTCCAGTACTGCGTAACTCACCTACCATTTATCTGTGGGTAGGGAGGTTCCTTTCAACCTGCTTTGGACTTTTATCAGGGAACTAGAAATTAAAATTTATCCAAGAGTCTAGTTGTCAATTTTTTTTTTGTTTTAAATGATTTTTTTCTTAGTTTGTGTGTTGATACCATTTGTGAGAATGACAAGGAAATTTCCAAGCCAAGAAATTTTGAACTACTGATTAAAAAAATCCCAAGCAACCCTCATTGCAGTATTACAGTAGCCTAAAACCCACTAGCTAAATGTAGATCAGTCTCTTCCTCAATAGAACAAAGCGGTTTCACAGCAGTTAAAGCTATTGAAACTGATCCTGTGGTAGTGAGGCCTGAAGCCATGGACAACGTAATAGAATCATAGAATGGTTAGAGTTGGAAGGAACCTTCAAAGGTCATCTAGTCCAACCCCTCTGCAAGGAGCAGGGACATTCCCAACTAGATCAGGTTGCTCAGAGCCTCATCCAACCTGGCCATGAACGTTTCCAGGGATGGGGTTTCCACCACCTCTCTGGGCAACCTGTTCCAGTGTTCTACAACTCGCATTGTAAAAAATTTTTTCCTATTATCTAATCTAAATCTACCTCCCTCTATTTTAAAACCATTATCCCTCGTCCTATCATAACAGGCCCTACTGAACAGCCTGTCCCCATCCTTCCTGTAGGCCCCCTTGAAGTACGGAAAGACTGCTATAAGGTCTCCCCAAAGCCTCCTCTTCTCCAGGCTGAACAGCCCAACTCTCTCAGCCTGTCCTCATAGGAGAGGTGCTCCAGCCCTCTGATCATCTTCATGGCCCTCCTCTGGACTCATTCCAACAAGCCCATGTCCTTCTTATGTTGGGGGCTCCAGAACTGGACACAGTACTTCAGGTGGAGTCTCACCAGGGCACAGTAGAGGGGG
Organism: Tetrax tetrax; assembly: GCA_009806455.1. Lineage (NCBI taxonomy): Eukaryota > Metazoa > Chordata > Aves > Otidiformes > Otididae > Tetrax > Tetrax tetrax. Next base: position 184,864 of record WHYT01016350.1, on the reverse strand, counting down.
AGAATCACCTCCCTTGACCTGCTGGCCACGCTCCTCTTGATGCAGCCCAGGATGCGGTTGGCCTTCTGGGCCGCAAGTGCGCATTGCCAGCTCATGTTGGGCTTCTCATCCACCATCACCCCCTTCTCCTCAGGGCTGCTCTCGATCCATTCTCCGCCCAGCCTGGATTTGTGCCTGGGATTGCCATGACCGTGGTGCAGGACCTTGCACTTGGCCTGGTTGAACTTCATGAGGTTGGCACGGGCCCACCTCTCCAGCTTGTCCAGGTCCCTCTGGATGGCATCCCTCCCTTCCAGCGTGTTGACGGCACCACACAGCTTGGTGTCATCGGCTAACTTGCTCAGGGTGCACTCTATCCCACTGTCCATGTTGCCAACAAAGATGTTGAACAGGGCCGGGCCCAACACGGACCTCTGAGGGACGCTACTCGTGACCAGTCTCCACTTGGATATTGATCTGTTGACCACCATTCTCTGAGTGTCAACTCTACCAGTCATTTCTGATATGAAAATATCAGTCAGTCCACAAGTACTGACACATTAGCATGCTTCAGCTGACAAGTTGTCAGTGCACTACTTTCAGAACATGTCCTTCCGTTTTGCTTCCTGAGCTTCCGGTTGGCCTTGACTGCACAGCCCTACTAGTTATAAGTTTCTCAAAATCACTGGAAATGGACTGTCCCTATTCTGCATCATTTGCTTTGAAGGTTCCTGGTACATAGAAATCTATCTTTCTCCAGTAAGCTGAAATGAGCTCTGTTATTCTAAAATATCTGTTGATTGGGCTAGTGGCTAGAAAACAGCAGCAGGCAACTCTTCTGAAAGGTAGCAAATGATGGAAAGGGGACTGAGATGTTTATCAGCAGAACAGGGCAGGAAGATACTGATGAGTTTCCCCTCTTCCTCTCCATGACATGCTTCAACTCCACCCTGGAGTCACTCACCTCTGGGCTTAAGCAAGCATAAAGCACCCAAGCATCACGGCACAGTCTGACCTTGACATAGTTAACAAATCTGCCTTGCAGGACTTCAGGTTAGCCCTTTGGAGGCTGTTGTTTTGCCACCACACAAATTTAGAGACCGCGCAGCCTGTCGAGTCACTTAAGGGGGTTGCTGCTGCTGCGTGGGAGAGGCCGTGTTAAGCCTCTGCAGCTACCTGAGTACTAACAGACCTGCCTCCTGGCTGCTGCAGTGGCTTTTGGGGGCTTTGCAGAGTGTATAATAAAAAATACATTCCTGGCCGTGTTTCAAGCAATAAACCACTTTCTTCAGTAGATTAGTGATGGGTCATTCTTAGCAAATAGTTATTTGACAATACATTACTACCTGTGGACTTGTACCCGAAGTAAGAGTGCTGAAAGGGAGAATTTAGAAAAAATCTGACACTAAGCAGGGTGGACTAAGATTGATTATCAGTACAAAACCCAGAGGAACTAAAAAAAAACTACTCTAAAAGTTTTTGGAGCAACTTGTTTCCTGAAAGCAAGCAAATAAATTGATGTAGACAGCAGTAAGCTGAAAAAAGATAGGTTTGGGGGTATTTTTTCTAGTTTTCAATATTCTACTAGCCAGGAAGTGCAAATTATAAATGTTTGAGAACAGGCGCTGTATAGAGCTATTCCAAGTGACTGTTAGCAGAATAGTTACCTAAGACTCCAGTTTGGAAGAAGGTATGCAATACGTGTTGGAGTAATCTGATTATGACCTGAAAATAAGGAGGTAGACCAATAAGGCAATGCAGGATGAACCCTATTCATGTTTAGATCAGGATAATGTAGCAGCACAGTGCTGAGTGACATGGCAGCTCTGACCCGTGCTTCATAAAAAGTTGTTGATAACAGCACTGGAGTAGATGAAACCAGTTAAGAAAGTGATGAGTCAGGCGGAGCTTAGGGGTGTTATGACTGGGTCATCTCATCATAATTATGGTAATGAAATACCAGGTATGCTTTCAGTAGCATCTTTTATTACAAGAAAAACATCTCTTTAAATGTATTACTCTGAGTGGGAAATCACAGTGACTATCTCTGGAAGGAGAAATGGTTTGGTGTGCCAAGTTCTGCACAGTGAGGCACTCCCATAAGATAAGCGAGCTCAAAAACTGTGTGTGTGTACGTAAGGAGTACTGTATACTACATTACAGTATACCGGTGAAACATGCTGCTGGATTTAGGTGTTATTTACAAGTTTCATTCCCTTTCAGTACTATAAAAGGACAAAATACCTTCATGCCATAGGAATGTATTTTTAACACATACCAACTGGGATTGTGTGAGGACAAAATGTACAGCTAAAATAAATGTAGATAAGCAGTAGATACTAAACCTTCCATGCTGGATTCTCCTAGGAACTGTACCACCTACCCTGACTATTCCCCATCTATAGTCTTTTGCTCAGCTCTAGGTCACTCTATATTCATTCTGCTTCAGACAGATCTTTCTGCAAACAGAAAATCACAGATACTTATGACTTGTAGAATGTGACCACAAGATATCTTTAATATTGTACAGGGGAAGGGGACAAGGTAGAAGGAGGTTTCTCCTTTCTATTAATAATAGATCAAAATGGATTGGAGCCATTGGATTAGGGCTCTGATCTTGACAGATTAAGCAAAATTAGTCAGATCTGTAGCTAAATGAAGCATGAATGGGTAAATCGGGCACTGAGGGAAACAATATTGGATTGGCTTTCCTTTGATTCTGTTAAACTTGCTTTTAAGTGGCAGTGCCATTCTAGAGTTGCTGTCTTTTTGACAAATAATGAAGTAGACAAAAAATAAAATGCAAGCACGATCATTCCTCTCTGAGAGTATAGGCAGCTGGCTTTCTATTTAAGCTCTCTATACCGTACCCCTAGCCTTCGAATCTTCATCAAATTCCCATGTATACTGTTAAATGCCAGACTTGCTTCAGCACCTCAACATTTGTGCTGTCTGAATAGCCAACAGATTTAGCTAACAGGGAGCTGTGTTTCAAGAATGGATTAAATCACACCTACGTGCATATCAATTATAAAGCTCTGAGATAAAAGCTGCCCTCTAACTGGAAGTGGCTGTTGTATAAAAATTTTGTTAAAGAATATAAATAGATTCTCTGGAATCAGGTGAGTATAGGTTATAGGATATTTGCTGAAAGGACTTGGTTAATGGATTTCAAAATCCCAAAGTAGCCATAACATGACATCTTGCTTTTGATTACTAAAAAACTGCTAGCAAATATACAAGGTAGTCCTGCCATCCATGGTATAAGTTATTTCTGAGCATATCATTCAATCTGGCTAGATTTTTATGTAGCTGATTCTTTCTGCAAAATCTTTCCTAAGAAATGTCATCTAATGAGTTTAGGTTTTGGTTTTTTGGTTTTTTTTTTTTTGCTTGTGCTGAGTCAGTTTCTTCCAGGTTAGCTTCTTAGTCAACCAGTAATCACTGTCTGGATAGCTGCAGTTCATATAGTTAACGATGAGTGTAAGGCCTGCCATTTCAGTGTATGTGTTTGAAATAACAAGTACTGGAATATCCGTGTGTCTCAAGCATATATGGTCATTCTTTTTATTAGTGCTAGTAACTACTACATGACCTGACCTTATCTTAGCAGTAGGAACAATACACATTCACTGGAATTTCACAATTCCCTGAAACAAATCTGCCAGTAAACTATGCCTTGTGTTACTAATGGTCATTGAATAGAATGGAAGTATAACGTGCTTTGTGCTTGTGTCCGGCAAGCCCATGCTAGAAGCCGCACAGAAATGATGACTAGTTCCTCCCTGATTTGTTACAAGAACTGGACTTGTTAACTCTTCTATGGATGAGGTATGGAATGACAGGTTGTTGACAGGTTTCGAAGGAACAGAGGAACATTATAATTACCATAATACATTACATTTTCAGCTCATCTAAGTTAGCACACTATTTTTGACAAACTCAAGTATCAGGCACTTTGGATAAAGGTGAAGGTGTGAGAAATGCACTGTAGGCAAACAGGTCTTTAATTTTAATCTGGATTTGTAGTAGTTAGTTATTGGCATGAAAGGTAAATCATGAATTTAAGAAAAAATCCAGAATAGTATTAGCTTTACATTTTGGACATAATTTAATTCTGGGTTTATATTTAACATCAAATATAAATATATTTAATATGTTTCATATTAACTTTAATGTGGATTTTAAAAGACAAATCCTGAGATGTCTCCAGGAGGCTGGTGGAATGCTGCACCATGGACTGTGTAGGCAAGGGGAGGCCTCCTGGAAGGCAGAGGGAGAAATGACTGACAGCCAGTGGGAGCAGTTTCATGCATTCCTGTGTAAGCTAAACAAGGGAGACCTTCACTGAGCAGTGGGTTTTAAAAAAGCTAATTGAAGAAGTCCTTCCAATTGCAAATCACTAATGCTGAATATTCAGAAAGCTGGCATTGGTGAGAGACTTATGTTGCCTATTTTCAAATGAAAGAGGTCACTCCTTTACTCATTTGTTTGGTGTTTGTCATAATAACTGTAATTATGAGGCACTACTGTGATAATTTAATGTAATTTAGCACATAATTAGTGAACAAAAATCCTACACAATAATTCTTTCATGGAGCCATGCTACTAATAAACAGTGGCATTCAGTGACATCTTTCCTGTCATTGAGCTGATCAGGCTTATGTAGCCTATAATATTTTTACTTGTCTTGCTTTTTTTTTAAAAAAAAATGAGCACAAATATCATAGAAGAATTACTGAAATGAGAGCTGCAAAAAATCCTCTGCCCTTTGGCAAAGAACGCTAACTTATTCATTACCCAGTGAGTACAGCTAAAAGAAGAGTGTCCTCTGAAAGCTTCATTGTCCTTTCCACGCTCTACTGATGCTCAATAATGTCATCGTTGCTGATTCCAGGGAAAAATACTTCTATTGATAGGAGGTGGAAAAGTAATTTCAATAGACCTTTCTGGTGCAGACTCCTCTCAGTTGATCTCTAATACACGGAACAATCTCTGATGTTTTCTCTTCGTGTAGAAGAAGAAAGGCTTGAACTGAGGTGTTTGGTGTCTGCTCTGCGTGCATGCCACAGAAAACATGGACAATGCAGTTGACACATGCTACAATCACAACGATGAAGTAAAAGAACCAAAAACCCTCCCTTTTGAAACCCTCTTAAGTGTTAATGTGAGCAATACTTTGTTATGTAAGCAATACTTTGTATACTTCTCAAGGGATCAAATATCTGAAGCTATAAGTTTTCCAGTCCCACAGCTTATCTAAGAGGAGCGACTTAATGCTTTTAAATCAGATTTTAAAATACAAAGGCTTCATTAAACTCATATTTAGCCTGCAGAATTTTTGTGGGGAATCTTATAAGTGTGTATAGATACCTGATGGAAGGGAACGAAGACAAGGGAGCCAGACTTATTTTCAGTAGTACCCACTGACAAGAAAAGAGGTAATGGCACAAGCGGAAATGCATGAGATGTTCTGAACACAGGAAAATAGTTTTTTACTGTGAGGGTGGTCAAACACCGGCACAAGTTGTTCAGAGAGGCTGTGGATCCTCCATCTGTGGAGATATTGAAAATTCAGCTGGATGGAGTCCTGAACAACCTGCGGTAGCTGACTCAGCTTGAGCAGGGCAATCGGACTTGATGATCTCAAGAAGTACCTTCCAACCTCAACTGTTCTGTGATAGGTTTATTTTGTTGTTGGTTTTGTTTTTTTTAAATCATCACCTATCCCAAGCCGTGGTCCAGAGGACAGACTTAATAGGATTCAGTTGAAAACACCCACCAGTGATTAGGATTTAAGTTGATAGCATTTTGCGTGCTGTATTATCTACTTCAGTCCAGCCAAACCATGGGGATTTCCACTGGTAAGACTATCCCTTCAGTTGTCATGTTCAATAGCATGCCAGAAACAGACTTTAATTGTCAACCCCTAGATATTTGGTTTGTAATACGTTGTATATTATAACACTGCAATTGCAAGAAATTGAAAGCCAGAATTAAACCTAGCAGTACTTCTGAGAGAGGGTAATCTTTCTTTATTTCCATTTAACATAGGGACAGAGATGAATTAAGTAGCTTGCCTGTCACTGCAGATGAATATTGGTTTTCAGTGGGATGTCCCATCTCTTAACCTGATCTAGCCTTTAGAAATAGCAGAGATCTCTGAAAACCTGTAGCTGAATGGAGGGTCTGCAGCTAAAGTAAATTTGAGGAGAAAGGCAAAAGATATCCCAGGAATAGGGTTCCCATAACCAGATGTTGATTGTGTTAAAAAGAATGGGGAGAGCACCATATTTGCCTCTGCACTGTGATCTTGTTAGCCTGCCTGAGCACCGGAAGGGTGCAAGCTGGTAGTTCCCCCGTTTCCACAAATCCGTTTTCATCAGCTCTATTCAAAACCTTTCACTCTAAAGCTGAACCCTCATGGTCCTGCCCTTTCTATACCAGCCTATTATATGGGGATGTGGTTAATCCCCAAGCCCTTGACCTTTAGTGATTTGTACTGCTGTCAAGACACATTACACGGCTTTCCAAGCTGGTCTGCACTGTCCACGGTAGGGTTCTTTTCTTTAAACTACCATGCAACAGGCATCAGTTTTATCATGCAAACATTTTTTATTTTTCTTTGGGGAAAAAAAGCTCCCCCATCCCTCCCCCAGAAAAGTTTCAATATGAAAAATAGAGCTGAGAAGCTACAGTTAGGTGTAGGGGAGCTGTCTGCAATTTGCAAACCAATGAAGATTATGTTATTCCTGCTGGGACAGAAGCTGAGAGGAAAATGTGAGCTTAGTATTAATACCTAGGAAGATGATGGCTTGATTTTTCAAAGAAAAAAAACATAATTTCTGAACCAGTCCATAGCTTTGGCAAAAAAAAAAAAAAAGCCTTGCTAGGGTCTAGGAACATCTGTAAGGTACTCAGGGACCTCAGCTATACTCTTCATCGCTTTTGGTGAACAAGTCATCTGTGGAAAAGGTGTGGCAGCTAGGTGATATTCTCCTTGCGCAGAGACAAAGACAGCAGATGTAGTATGTACACAGTTCCCCACCTTTGATATTTCTTCAATCAGAGATTTAACCTTAGAGTAGCTGAAAAAATTTCTTCTCTCTGCCAATTCAATTTTTGTCTTTTTGAAGATTTCAGGACATGCCTCAGCTGGACTAATGGGAGTTTTAAAATGGACTAAAAATAGCAACTCGTTTCGCAACTATCAGTGATGACTTTCAGCTATCAGCCTAAGTTGCATTTTGATGTGGAGCTGATGGAAGAGAAAGGACTTGAATGTATTACCAATTCCCATAAAAGTGAAGGTTAAAGAGTTTGTTTCCAAGATTTACCATGTTCTGCTTATGAACACCATTCTCATGGTGTTCTCATGCCAAGGAGTGATTTCATACCAAATTTTCTAGCTATTACCTTTAAGAATCAATTTCTTACAGCTTGTCAATAGGGACATTCACCCTGCATGGTAAAGGAGATTAACACCAGATAGTTCAAGAGGATGGTATCCTGTACCAATAATCTTAGCCTTACATGGACCATGGTGACCTTCAGATTAACAAGCGCAACTCAGGAAACAGATCTTTGGGTCACAATGGATATTTCTCTGAAAATCACAGCTCAGTAGCTGTCAAACACATATAGACGTTTGTAGAGAAGGACCTAGGAACAAAACACTAATACACTGTTGCGTAAATCCATAGGTTGCTGGCATCTGGAGTAGCATCTGCTTGCAGCTGTGGTCATGCAGTCCGTCAAGGGGAACAGTGGAACTCAGAGGCGCGCTCACAAGGGTAACTGGGCTGATCATACATGGGGAACAGCTCTCTGCATGGAGAATCAAACCGCCTCCAGTTCTTTGTTTTAAAAGAGAGATGACTGGGGTGGAGTTGATAGATTTGATGTTATCACAGATGTTGTGGAGAAAGTGAGTGGGAAATGATTATTCACTACCCCTAGCAATACACGTTAGCTAATTATGTTATCTATTGGCAGATGTAAAACAAACAAAATGAAATCTGTTTTCCCCACACAATCCATCCCCATACAACAGTTCTGATATTAAAACCATGAGACTCATCGCTATGAACTGTTGTGGAGGGCAAAAGTTCAGCAAGTGATTAGACAACTTCAGGAAGGGTAGGTCTGTCAGAGCCTACCAGATATCAAAGCCTGGCAGCAGCCTCCAGCTCAGAGTTTCCAAACTGCTCATCACTGAAGCTGGGAGGCTGTTGCCACAGAGAGATTGCTCTGCCCACACCTCGCTTTGCACTTTCCTGAACGTCCTCTCCTGACAACTGCTGGAGACTGTAAGGGCTAGATGGTAGACAGACCTATAGTCAGACCCTATCTACAGTTATCTATTCACCTTACCACCCCCAACATTAAACACGACTAGAGATGTTACAGTCCTGATAGCTTGGACAGAAATTCACGGCAACAATAGCACGAAGTCTTTGGTGAAACATGCCCGTGATTCACACTTAGCTGTTGTAACAAAGGTCTTGCTGTGATTTCTGCACAGCGTCACAGCTGAACCACATGGGTCGCGTTTCGCTGTGATTTCTCTGTACACTGATGTGTTTTGTAATCCTACTGCAGGGATCTCTAACTAGTGACAAAGGTAGTTTGCCTGGATTCTTTATTGCTGCTGGCCTACTCAGGGATAGAGATTTTACCAGTCTCCACATTCCTCTAGTCACACCTCCCTTGATTCCTTTTTGTAACAGTTGGGACCTCTGATTCAGTGCCTCTCTCAGTCCTCTGCCTTCCCCAGCTCCATTCAGGCCAAATAAATGTGGTTTTCAGAAAGGAGAGATCTGCCTGGCAAAGGGAGAAGTAGGACAAAGCGGGAGACAGGCAAGAAAAGGGAGAAGAGCTAGGCAAAGGGCAGAGGGAGCTTTTCTGGGGCTCCTGCCCACTATAAATTCTGTGTCCCTTTGCAGGGAGAGAAGCAAGCAGAAAACCACGGGACTCACAGCAGCAAGAAGGGAAACGTGATTAAAACAAGGCTGAACAAGGCTGGCTGGATCACAGCTCAGGGTCCTTTTTAGGAGCTGCAGCTGTACCCCAGACTTCCACATCATGAGCACGCTCCTATGCATTTTCCTTGGTGCTTATGGAAGGGCAGGCTTGTCGAGCTCAGCAGGAGCTGGAGGCCTGAAGGGAGCAGCTGCCTGCAAGAGATCTGGCTCCCAGCGCTGGCCGGACGCTGAGCTTGGCAGGGGCCAGCCTGCCCTTCAGGGGGAAGCTTTCCTTACTCCCAGGGCCTCTGTTTCTAAACCGAGCTCAGCCCCAAGAAGGTGATGACTTAAGAAGCCCTGGCTTGTAACTGTGAGACAGTGACCAATCTGTGAGCCAGCAGTAGCGCAGATTAGGGAGGCTGGATCCTGCCCTCATGCTTAGAACCGTAGAAGATCGCGCTGAGCACACAGCTGGACTTGCTGTAACCGCTCTGTGCTGTGAGTGAGCTGAGCGTGGTAACCCGCGGTCCCGGGGACGCCGGCTGTCAGCAGCGTGAGATACCCGCAGTCAGCCGATCGGGAGTACGCTGCCAGAGTGAGAAACAAATCCGGGTAAGTCACAGGGCTCGCAATGGCTGGCACTGGGCCCCGATGGAGCTGCCATGCCCCAGCGTGGCGCAACGCTTTCCTTCAAAATCAAACTTCGTGTAGAGTCCCACTCCAAAGGTTGTATGTGTACATATCCTGAGAGCTGCAGGAATACCTCGTTGCTGAGTGCGCAGAGTTACTTGTGTTTGGGTATCAATTGACAGAGCAAATTATTAATGGAACAGGCACTGGCAGGGGCAGAGAGGTTTGGAAAGCTCGTCAGGATACTCACCCACCCAGCTCCAGCCACATGCCCTCCCTCTGCCTTGCCTCTGTGTTTCCAAGCTAATTTGTAATCCATTGCAATAGCTCTCAGTCTCTCCTGCGCTTTGAGTTTGCAAATCAGTCTGCCTGTCTAGAGCCATATCAAATGTTTCCAACCAGCTCCGCTCTTTCACCCCTGTCAGCCGTGCAGGCTAGATGAGTCGGCTCGGGAGTCGGGCAGGACTGGCAGACGTGACCTTCTGTGAATCAGCTGCAGACGGGCTCCATCTAAGGGGACTAGAGACACTCTCCAGCAAAGCTTGCCATGGTAATTTAAGACTTTACCATCTGCGGCTCCCCCCTTTTTAGGACTTGCTATTTCATAGTGGAAGAGAAGAAGCACTTGCTCCCACCTTAACTCACTTGCTCCGCATTCCCCTCACCAGCTAAAGCCAGCTCTGAAAGCTGGGCAGTGGTCATACTGACACAGGGCCCCTTTTGCTGCCCCTGCCACAGGGCAAGCGCTTGCTCTGCCACAACGACATCTCCCTCCGGTTTTCTGTGTTCATCAGGAAACAGTATCACATCTTCAGATGTGGTCTTTGCTGAGAAATAAATGATTTTTTTTTTTTCCACAATAATTAACTCAATGGAGACAAGATAGTTTTGCTTTTTTTTGGGAGCTACAATAGGCAATGTCAACTCTAGAAACAGCAACAACTGGTTGCAGCTGAATTATTTTCTTTTTTTGTTGTTGTTGTTGTTTCCCTGGTATATGTAGAGTAAAGTAAAACAGTAAAATAGCACAGTTTGTAAACAAATCTCAGTTTTACTAAATTTCTTCAGTGGAAAGGAACCCTGAAAAAGCCTTTTAAAACATAAAAGTAGTTTTATTGAGATGCTTTCAAATATTCTTTTCATTTGAAGCAATACTTTATTTAGAAATTTTCCTTACTGTTTTGAAGGCTCAAACAAAACATTCTGGGTCATTTTTATGTTTCTTTCAATTGCTAAAAAAAATTTCCCCACATTTTGGTTTGCACAAAATGTCTATTTTTTCATTGTGGTTGACCTGAATTCCCAACATAGATCTAATTTTATTAATACTTTTTAGACATGAAAGAACAAAAGCATCTCAGAGTGCATCTTGCCTGTTTATCTTGCAGTCGAAAAGATGCTTCCCTCTGCTTTATTACATCTTATTTTATACAGAGAGAGTCTCCTTGTGTTGCCCTGACGATTCCTCTGCCTCCTTCTGGCTGTCCTCACCTCTCCAGGCCTTTCTGTTGTATCCTTCTGCTCTATGTAGGTCACTACTGCACTTCCCTGGAGTCTCCTCTTGTCATTTCTGAAACAAGATGCTTCATTAGCTACACTCCAGTCTTCTGGCATTACCGACTTCGGCAGTCAGCTTGCAGACACCTCTGCTAGTGGCTGTCTTCCTCCTCTTGCTGTTTGCCCTACAGAAACAGTACCAAACACATCCATGAGTCAGAAACTCCGGGGAATGCCCATTAGTGCGCGCTGGGTTTCTCCTGGGTGTGTTTCACACTGTATCTGATGGAACATCATTATGTTTCTTTTGTAGGAGGAGGACAGATACAAGGTTTTAGCATTTTTGTTAAATCCCTTAAATCTCTGTATTTTGAGGTAGAGGGTGGAGATTTGCAAATAAAAAGCAGCTATATGCTTCCAGCTCAAATGGCTCTTATTTTACCCTAAGAAAAACAAAACTAAATGTAAGAGGAAGAGAATTATGTATATGAGTCTATGTGGCTCCCTGCCCTTCCAAGAGGAGCCTTGAAACCGAACAAGGCACGGCTGTTGTCTTCTGCTGGGAAGAGACATTTCAAAGGTAGGAAACAGGGAGAACAAAGCATGCATGTTCCAGAGCTCTGCACACAATCACCGACAAATAAGCCTGGCAGCATCTTCATTTTCTGTAGGAGTGTGCTCCATACAGCTAATCCCCTCGTCCTGAGTTGCCATCTGGAGCATGCCACGAGCAGGTCTGTGTAAAAGAGGTGTTGCAAGCCTGTGACAAGCTGGGCAGCGTACCGAGGGCCTGCCAGCAGCCATGGGCTGTTCTTGCTCAGTCACACTTGGAGCCTAAATACACAAAATGTACCCGGTGAAGGGCAACTGCCTCTTGTGGGAGGTCTCCTGGAAATAAAAGCCTGCGTCGTATCAGCAGTATTTCCCTCCTGGGATCTGGGAGCGGGATGGCCCTCAGCACGCTGCTCAGTGCCACCAGTACCCTGTTTTGGGGAGACTGTCAGAGAGCAGGAGAAATATCGATGGCAAACAAAAACTGTTGATGCCTGGTGAGAGGATGCTTGGCTCCCACTCTGCTAGAAATGGCCTTTCTCCGGTCTGAATGCCAGGCGAAGGCCATGTGGCAGCTGGGGGCTCTGTTACCACCCCTCAGCCACCCATGGTGCTCACTGCTCCTGAGCGTACATGGCCTTTATCGACTGCTCATCCCAGCCAGCAACATCCTGGCATCCCCAGTCACCCTCTGTGCTGGCACAGGGCAGCCAGCAGCTGGAGAGCCCCTGGGCAGCCCCCCATCTCTTCCAAATCAGGGGACTGTGCTTCTCCCATGGCCCAGCACCATGGGGGCCACGCTGCCCCCGACCCTTCAGCAGCCACAAGTCTCTTGCCAGGGGGATGTGAGGCCTCTGTGGGCTCTTTACAGCTCTTCCTGTTTCTCCTTCAGCTGGATGATAGTTTTTGTGTCTCCGGTCCTTTCCCAGCTTCATCAGCATCTTAATTGCTCTCAGCTTCCTTTTATGGCAGGCATTGTAGGAAAATGCAGGTTTCCAGACTCCTGGCAAAGCTTTCTAGTGGAAAAGGGGAAAAAATGGCCCAAAAAGCACAGCCAAGCCCTGATGACTGTAACCACGCAGGTCTATTTATCTCCCGTTTTCAGGCCTGCGCTCTGTACTGGGCTGTCAGAGCAGCAACAGCTCCTGGCAGTGGGAGTGCTTTCCACCCAAAGCTGTCTGCTGAGAGCGGTGGACTCTTGTTAATCACACTTCACGAAAACAGGGAAGGAAGGATGGAGATGTGACATGATCCCCTGCCTGCTCTGCCTTGCTCCTGTCTCTCCTGACAGCTGCAATTTCATGCCACCTTGAGACTCTGGCCCTTATGTCACACAAGAAGTAGAAAATCGTCCATTAATCTTCTTCCTATTTTTCCCCCGGGAGCTGCTGTGTTTGTTCAGGAGGGGATGCATTTGCTTCGAAAGGCGAGCGCTGCCCATTGGTAGCAGACACCCCTTCTGCCCCTCTCTGGAGGGCTCTCACAGCAGGGATGCGGTGGCAGCCTCCTGCTTGGTGTCCATCACTGGTAAACAGGTCACTCGCTGCTTCAGAAGCACAGCACCCAGCTCCTTGGTTGACATTAACCTTAATAATGAAAGGTGCAATTTCTGTTTGTAAAGAAAAAGAGAAAAAAGGCAAAGGT
>WHYT01016350.1:111303-143710 GCA_009806455.1 Tetrax tetrax | reverse complement strand
CCTTGCACTTGGCCTGGTTGAACTTCATGAGGTTGGCACGGGCCCACCTCTCCAGCCTGTCAGGGTCCCTCTGGATGGCATCCCTCCCTTCCAGCGTGTCGACGGCACCACACAGCTTGGTGTCATCGGCGAACTTGCTGAGGGTGCACTCTATCCCACTGTCCATGTCGCCGACAAAGATGTTGAACAGGGCCGGCCCCAACACGGACCCCTGAGGGACGCCACTGGTGACTGGTCTCCACTTGGACATTGATCCGTTGACCACCACTCTCTGAGTGTGGCCGTCCAGCCAACTCCTTATCCACCGGGTGGTCCATCCATCGAACCCATGCCTCTCTAGTTTAGAGAGAAGGATGTCATGCGGGATAGTGACAGGGTAACCCTGGCAGTCCTGTCTAGCTCATATAAAGACTGGCGCTTGTATTAACTTATTCTCAAGAGAAAGATGTATCCTCTAGTACAGCATTAGTCAGCAGTCTCCTTTGCTTCAGCAGTTTCTATTTTTTAGTCATTGGAAGGAGGGCTGCTTTAAGAAATACCATTTGAGTCATAGGAAAATTGAGCAGGGGTCAAGTCTCACTGTCCTGAGTAGGAAGTTGCACTCCCACTTCCTTCCTGCCTCTTTTCAGAAGATCTCGATAATCCTCTCCCTCCTGCCTTTCTCTCACTGAGCTGCCTGGGAAGTGAAACCTGCCCTGCGTCCCTCAGGAGCCTGTGAAATGCTCCCAGAAACAGCCTTTCCCAAACCCCTCCCCTAGCTGCTTCCTTCCGTGAAGCTGCAGGGTATCACTAAGATTTTTTGTGAACCCTTGGCTACTCTCAGCTTCATGCCCATCCCTTAGTGTGTGTCTTATGGCTCCTTATGGGCTGAGGGCCTGGAGGGTGGTGCGGAGCTCTCCACGTCTCTGCCCTGCCATTAGCACTTCTTCCTACTGCGTCACGATGCGTGAGCAACGCCCACTTGACCAAAGCACTTCATCAGCTTTAATTATTAGTGGGTTTGCTGCAAGTTGAATGTTTACTACTTAGTTAATCAATGCATAACACAAGGCAATTATGATTTAATCCCGTTTTGCAAATGGGGAAACTTTACGCCTGTTCCTGTGAGGGACGTGGCAAAGAGCCATGTGAAGAAGTGGGCTCATTCTTGGGCCAGCTTACCAAGGAGGAAATGGCTGAGGACACTTTCATCTTAGCATAGCGGGATGCGTGCGTGCTTCGTACGCAGGGCTCAAGGCAGCGCTTCCTCCCCTCAGCGCATGGAGGAAGGAAACTCAGTGGTGATAACGTATGATGGAAGGCAGTGCTGGCTCACAAGCCGCAGGGAGGATGTGACTCCACATGTGTCACTGGAGTTGGGCCAGGAGCTGTGCCAGGCGAGGCTCCAGTAGCGATCACCACTGCGCCAGCAGAGAGAGGGCCTCTGCAGCTCGGGTGCCATGTCTGGCGAAGGAGAGACCGGAACGAGGACAAAGGGCTTGGTTGTCCCAGTAGTAACAAAAACACTGTTGGCACCTGTACTACGCTGTTGAGGTGGGTGGGAAGATAGGAGGGGGAGCTTTCTGGCTGATTTAGAGGAGACCTGCACATCTGAGAGATCCCTATTTTGGAAATGTCTGTCTCTATCCCCTTAGGCACGTCAGTGCCCTCACTGAGTGCTTTTGGCTGCCAGACCCAATTCCCAGTATGTGTTACCCTTCATTCAGGGTTCCCAAAACTGTCTGCAGTCCTCAATTAAACTGGTGCCTTCCAGAAGCACGTCAGTAATAATAAGGAATGATTTTCATATGATAATATCCTTTTTTTTTAATAATTTAAAACAATGATAATTTTATGCACACTGAAATACTGCTGGCTCTGATGTGAGGGGGAAGAGAACTGCATTCTTGCTTCCTGTGTTTGCAGGATGCATTTATCCAAGGCCAGCAGAGACCTTTGATAACACCAGCTCCTTTTTTTTTGTTAAAGGTGGCCTTGTGCTTCCCGTCCTGCTGACATGGTGGGCTGACAGCCCCGGTGCTCCACCCTCTTGGGCACAGAGCGGACAACAGGCAGCTGTGGAAAACGGGGCGGCTCTGGCAAATGCTGGCAGCTCCTTGCTGCGCGCAGGGCAGCAGCACATCCTCCAGGCTCATCCCGCTGTTCCCGGCAGCCTGTCTGCACAGCAGCACTGGTGCCCAAGAGCCATCACAGTGCAGCAACTCGCTCTGCTGCAGCTGAGGCAGTGTGGGTTTGTTCAGCTGCACCGTTTGCTGGATTCATTTTTATTTTCACTGTGACAGCTTTTACACAGAGAAGTCAAACTCTCCTCCTAGCTAAACCTTTATATTATTCTATTGAATTGCAATAGAAAAGTAGAAAGACTATTATTGTCTGCGAACGCCTATACCTACAGTTAATGTATTATTAGGGAATGAAAGAGGAGGCTCCAAATTCTTATTTTGAAGCAAAAATAAAATGATAAACTATATCTCTTTTGTGTGCTGAAGGTTTGGGTGTAACATAGGCTCTGGGCAAAAAGTCCAGGGGACGCTTCTAGTCCTTCTGAAACCTTGTCTTTCATTCATTTGTGTGTGGTCTGGTCTGCCAAGCGGGACACAGTGTCTCTGGGAGCAATGGGCACTGGGAGCTGCCACGGAGCATCACCGAGCGTAGGCAACGCTTACTCCACTTCTGTCAGCTGCATGCCTCTGCAAGGGGCTTTTGGAAAGTTTGTCATTCCCTATGATGTCTACATGTGACAGAACCCTGTATAAACAGAAAGCAATTAGCAAGCCAATATCCAGAAAAGGTGGAAATGGCGAAAATCTCAGACCGGGTTTTACTGCAGTTTTAAGTAGAAATATCCCTGTGAACTGCTGTTGTGCCCAGATTTCCCCTAAGCAGGATTAGTTTGTGACCAGAGGGCAGCTCGTCTGCAAGTGCAGGTAAGTTATTTGGAAACTGCATTTCTGAGGGACTCATTATGTCACCAAATGACACTGAACTGGCCTGATGTGCCAGTCTTCCAAGGCAGCCCTGGGCAGCCGGGCGCTGCTCTCAGAAGTCAGGTGATTTTCCTAACACCATCCTGAGAGGCAAGAGTTCAGGGTCTAGTGACCTTTGAACGGGGGACCGAGGGCAGCAGGGAGGAAGGAGAAGCATGGCATTTGTGGATGCAGGTGGAAGAAATGGAACAGGCTCCATGCCAGGATGTCCTGTTGCATTGGGGTAAATCCTTGGCCACCAGGGAGCCCTGGACTTGTAGACTTTATTGGGATGATGTGACATGTCCCAGAAGACTTCACATAGAAAATTGAGAAGAGTTTCTGGTTTCCTCCTATTGTTTCTACAAGCCCATTCTTTTCACCACTCTGGCGAAGTTAATCACAGGCATGCAGCAGAAATGACTGCAGTGCATAATAGATGGTGGGGCCTTGCTGTAAAACTGCTTGCTGTAAGAGAAGGAAGTGTTTCTGCAAACAAGCCTGAAGCCAGGGAGAAGGTCAGGCTGGGCACCTGGACCATGACAGCAGAGGGCAAGACCCGCTGCTTGCTGCTGCCTCCCCCGACCCAAAGCATTGGTGCCAGAAAAGTGACCTTCTGCAGGACCCAGGCTTGGGCAAAGCGTGCTGGGGAGTGAGCCCTACTGACTCCTGTACCAAGTCATTTCCATACCATGGAATGACTTGGACAACATACAAGTTGATGATAGGCACCATGGCTGTACTCCAACATGAAGGAGAAGCAGTTGTGGGGTTGCTTTTACTGCAGTATGTCTCAAAGCAGTATTTTTGTGGATGCCTGAACATAGATTGTATGGTATTTTCCTCCTTGCAATGAAGGACAGAACATTTGACTAAAAATAAAATCCAAATTCATCCCACAGTGGATTCCTCCAGAATATTGCTTTTGGCCAAACTGCTCTGAATTGGACAACAAGGTCTGGAAAATCTTCTGTGTCCCTTGACTGGTTAGAGAAAAAACTGTGCTTGATCTTGGCAAATATCCCAGCTCTCTTCAAGGCGCAGAATGCTTCTCTCCTTTTTGACCTCGTTGCTGTTGGACTCTTACACCAGCCAAAGTTCAGAAGTTCTCAGTTTATTGCAACAAACTGAAAATGGCTGGGAGCTGAGTTCAACACATGCAAGAGTAAGGTGGTTTATTCTTTCCCTAGAAAGGCACAGAAGAGAGGCTTTGTCCAGCCAAGCATTGCCCAGAAAAGGTATGAAGTAGAGCAGATTTCATCAGCTTCAGCCCACACAGACTGCCCTTCCTAGGAGGAAAAACATCATTCTGTACCAGATAAATCGGCATTTTGCTCTGTGGGTCAGGAGACCTGTCTGCCGTGTACCCGGGCTGCTGAAGGAGCTGTCAGTAGCAACATGCCACCTAATTTGCTATTCCAGGGAACTCGGTTCCCCTGGTTTGAAACTGGAGTTAGTCATCATTACCTTATTAGCCCACTCTTCTATGACGTTGTAAGCAAGTACATTTTTAACTACCATTGTAGTGCTTCATGGCATTTATTCCACTGAAAGGCAAAGAAGCAACATCTGTTTAGAAGGCAAGTGCAACCGTGGGTAGAAAGTGCCTCCTCTGTCTATGCATGGGGAAGTCAGCTGCTGTGCTCTGGGGCTGGCCCTTGGGTTTGGCAGACGGAGGCAACACCTCCGGTCCATTTGTGGGGCACGGGAAGGGCGGATCCAGCCCCTTTGGGAACTGACATGAGCAGGGTGCCCATCTTCTGACATGGCTCTGCCGGTGCTGGAGACAGATGGGCCAAGAGACTCCGCAGTTGACTCTGCAGTTATTCACTAGTGAGGTGTGCCTAGTTTCCCACCCACCTCCTACCTGTGTCCTGAGAAGTGCGAGAATTTGATTTCCTGGCTGTTTCCTAGCTGGCTTCCAGCCTGAGGGGTTGAATCACAGCACCACTGTTCTGCAGCCAGGCTTGCCCTGCGCCAGTCGCTCATTGCCAACAGCACGTCCATGAAGCAGGACAGCACTTTTGCTCCATCTCCTAAAATCTCTCAGACTTTGAGCTGGTGCAGTCCTTGGCTTGTTGCTGACCTGGTCAGGAAGCCTGTAGAGGGCAATCCAAAGCACCTGGGTGCTCCAGATCATGCAGGCTTTTCAATGCATGCTAGGGAGCATTGGCTCATCCAACACCTAAATAAAGTTGAGAACCTTTTTCACACCAAAAAGACTATCCATTCTGTCTGTCATGGCCTCCCCTTCATTAATCTCCCCCCAACCATTACTTGCGCCTAGATCTGTGAATCCACTTACATATACAGGCTTTCAAGTGTGTGGTTTTTTTAATTTAAATTTAATTTTGAGAAAGAACGAGATGAGCTCCAAGTAACAGAATGTGATAGCTCTGGAATATTACACAGCATTAATCTCAGCAGTGAGTGGGAGCAAGACACTGAGGGATGTGAAGCTTGAGAAAACCGAGGAGCCTCAGTAAGTCGCAAGAGCAGATAAAAGCAGACAGCTTGGGAAGATTTTTGGAAGAGAAATATCAGTATAAAGAAGGCAGACAGCAGAGAGACAACCCAGGCAACTTCCAGGGCCGACCTTTCCGTGAGTGCCAGCAGCTCTGTGCTGCTGGATGTGGAATTGTTTTATGAGCTTCTCTCATTTCCAGGCTTTTGGAAAACTATTGTCTAGTGCCTGACCTAACAGGAAGTGCAACTGCTCAACACAGGGAGCGCATCCAAGAAAAAAATGAAAAGCAAAAAATGAAATTCAGGGGTTGGCTTTTCCTATTTTCAGTTGTCTGCAAGTTATCTAGAGATGCATGCAACTTATTTTGGAGGATTTAGGAAGCAGAGAGTGTTGCTAGTTCTTGCAGTATGAAAAACCAAATATGCTGCATTTTTTGTGACAGATGATGAGCTGCAAAAGATACATAAATAGGCAGCGTCATGAGGACTTTTCAAGTAAAAGCTGAAGCACTTGCCTCCCTCGTGGTAAAGAGAGAGAGAGAGGGACAGAGCCCCAGTACATGGATGGTTCTGCGGCTGGGGTCATAGGTTGTGCAACTGCTCAGAAATTAATGAATTGGGCTCCAGCTGTATAAGTGCTTTGCATTTCCAAACCCTCCCGTAAGAGGGAGGTTGCACTCTATCGTTTGCAAAGATCCCCATGGGGGAAGATCTGGTGGGGATTCAGCAGCAGGAGTCTCAACGCTGAGGGTTTGCTTGTGTTACAGGCAGGCCAGGACAAAGCATGGCCCAGAACCACTTCCCTTCCTGACCCCGTTAACCACTGCTCTGTTCTCTGGTCTGACCTGCTGGTGAGCTGCAATCTGAGCTCTTCAAAGAGCAATCCTGAAGCTTTCACTGAGCTCCCACCTCTATTTGAGGTCCAGCCCCCTGGAAGGGGAACAGTGCTTTAACCCCAGCCTGTGGCTGTCTCTTCTCTGTGCCTTATTGCGTAGACATGAACAACTCGATTCTGGTTTCCTCTGATCCACTGTGGCTCACTGCCTCCCCCTGAGTTGCTCCTGATGGAGAGCTAAACCTGTCCCTCACCAAACACAGCTATGCCTGACACACATCAGCTCCCTCTTCCAGCTGCATTCACTGCTAAGGGCTTGTTAGCTCCCTGGTACATTTTCTTTTTCCTGGTCAAACCAGGTGCCATTCCCTCATGCATGCTCTGGGAACATCAGGGTCTTGGAGGTAAAATCACCCCAGAAGGTCACAGCCAAGGGATTTGCGTTGTATGCAGCCAGGAGGTTACTGTCTGCTCTGCTCAGGCACTAATTGCTGATGAGACTATGTGTATGTAACGCATCTTGTTCCTAACAATGTAAACAAGTCTTTTTCTGGCCTTGGCACCAGCAGACAAAATGTGATTAAAATTCGGTGAGCTTCCTTCTCTCCCTGGTAGTGAGTGTTCCCCTTGAGCCAACAAAGGCAGCCGCCCGGCCAGGGCTGTGACCGGAACCCTGCCCTGGACAATAAATTCTGTGAAGGAAGATGCAAACCTCCAGGAACAGCCTGTTTCCTTGGAAGGCCTGCGGAGCCTGTTGCCCGGAGGACCCCCACTGCATCGCTTCAGCAAGGAAAAGGCAGTGCTGCCCCACAATGGACAAAAGGGATGCGATATCCCCAGGTCCCTTTTAGCATCAGATTTCTGACTTCAAGGGAGGACGTATGTCTCCGCTGATCCTGCCTGCACCCTCTTGAAATGCCTTAAGTCTGTGCGTCAGGGCCTCTGTGGATCACCTGTGGGGCCAAGGAGGAATTGGTGCAGACTTTGGGTATGGGGGAGTTTGCTTCTCTGTTATTCCCATCCTTCAGTGATGCAGAGGAGTGTGGCATCAGCGAGTTACGGCACGTGGAGAGGCTGGGTTGTGCTTCCAGCCGTGTGCTAATAGCTCTGGGCTTTTGATGATGCGCAGGAGGAATTATATTTTCCAGCCTGGGTTGATGGAAACCACTACACGGCTTTCCTTCCTTCCTTCCTTCCTTCCCTCCCTCCTTCCTTCCTCCTTTCCTCCCTTCCTTTCTTCAGCTTGAGTGGATCTTTGACTTCCCATGATCAGCTGGGAATTGCCATGAACAAGTCCGAGGCTGCCACAAAGGACCTGGACATGAGCAGGGCCCACGGGGCTCTCCCGCACGCTTCCTGCATGCAGTATGGTTTTGACTTTCACCAGCTTCCTGGAGACTTGGGAAGTGAGGCACGGATGCCCCCATGTCCCCTTGCTGGTCTCTTAGCTGGTCTCAACTGGTCAAGGGGTCCAAGCTCATATCCCGGGTGGATGCTAATTTATTCAGGAAGGCTTGCTGCTTTGGCAGACATTCTGCATTTCACCACATCAGAGACTCAGCTGTCAGCAGAGAGGGCAACATGCATATTCAGAGCCTCCTTTCATGTCAGCCATCGCAGAAAGCGTCTGCTGCTCAGCAGTAACTGCTTGAAATACGGGGCGGCTATCGGTAACGCACCTCAGCACACTCTGTGCAAGTGGGGCAGCTCTCTTGCAGGCCTCTTCAGCCCCACTCCATTCATTACAAGGGTTGATTACTCCAATCTCTGCTCTGGGATACCTTCACTAGCAAGCTAGATAGTGAATTTACAGTCCGTCAAGTGTGGTACACGTGCACCTTATGGGGCTAATGAAATTTCAGATTTTCTTCTAGAAGTTGTCTTAATGCACTTCTTTCAAGTTCCTTGCTCGGTGATTGCCAGTACACCTCTTCCCACGGTCAGCACGCTGCAGCAAGCGCACGGGGACGTTAGCCTGGTTACTGGAGCATTAGCTCCCTCAGTGGGCCACGGACATACAAAGGTGGCCAAAGGTGATCAAAGATGGTTGTTAGTGTCTTCCATCTTATCCTATAATGCTTCTAGTCGGAGCTGAGAAAACAGTAAATATCTAGCATGTAAGGGCCTGAGTGCTCTGCTAATAGCAGTGAAACAGGAGTTCGTGCGTGTGCAAGAGATATAGTTGAAATACCATATTTGTGGGATTTTTATTATTTACTCAGGCTTCCTGGCTTGTGATTTGACCTTTACTGAGTGCTGGAGGTCTGTAGTATTGGAGTAAATGGTGCTAAGGAACCTGGAGCATGTAGTCAACATATAAATCTAGATGCTAGTGGCATCTCTCGATCTTGCTGGAGGAGAATCACTGGAATCATTGAGGTGTTGCTCTTTCAGGAAGCTCCAGAATTGAGCACAGCAGAAACTAATAGAAGACAGTTACTGGAACCATCATAACATGGCCTTCACTCAGTGTGCCAGGGTTGCAGGGGCGTTCAGCGAAGACCTGGACAAGCGCTGAGCTGTTTATTCCTGCCTGAGGTTACATTCATTTGTAGGTATTTTATTCCTCAGGTCTAGGAGGTTGAAGGGCTTCACTGGATCACACTGGTTTTTTTAGGATGCTGACTAGTTATTGTGCTTCTCAAGATTACCAGGCTGGCTTTTCCAAGGCAGGGGTCAGCTAGCAGCCAAGCCATGCCAACCAAGAAGGACACAGATGAGTTTTGTAGAACATAATTTAAGGATAAGCATATGTATAGGGTGACACCCAGAAAAGTTATTCACAACAGCATGTTCAGCTCATTAATCAGTATTCCTGGTGCAGCGCCTCACTGCAGGTTCCCTATGCGGGACAGCTTTGGTACGCATCCCTTTGCAGCTCTGGTGGTAGAGAAGGTGTCCAACCTTCAGCCATTGCACCAGTAAGAGGACTGTAAGAGCTTTGTTTCTAAGGGATGGCCTCAGCGTGAGTTTTCTTTATGAATGTTGTGCATCTCTCTGACACAGTGATGTGTACAGAGCAGTGACAGTCACAAGTCATCACCAGCTGTGGCTACCAGCGGGTTGCAACGCTCCAGCAGCTTCTCCACCTCTGGCACTGGAACAGGGAATTGGCTGTGCTGAGTGAGGTGGCTTGGCCTAGCAGGCACCCTCCCTTTGGAGGCACAAGTGAGGCCTCAACCAAGCGTTTGCTGTCATTTCCATGTTGGGTCAATGGATGAGGGTTACCACTGGCCACAGAGAATTAACCTGTGAAATCTCTCAAGTCTGTCAGCCTGGGGATTTACTCCAGGCAGACTGTGAACCTCAGTGCCATTTCTAGTTCCTGTGCAAGGTTTAGGGTTTAGTTAACAAGTGCTCATCTCCCCTGGATGGTAATCTGGACTTAACACAGGCACCAGCAGTGCCACCCCACTGGATGCACCGGGAATGCTGGTGACCATTATAGAGAGCAACCTGCACATCCAGGGGTTACCAGGCTCAAATCACTAAAAAGCCTCAAGCATCTCCTGGTCAGACAAGAAGTTTGTGTGTCATATACATTGAGCATCGCATACAGCCGGAGGCACTCAGGTTGGGCCTGTTAGACATCTGCTTCCTACCCCTAACGCTTCAGCAGTGCTTTGCTGCAGTTCCCTCGGGCTTGGTGTGCAGATGTACCCAGACCACGTGTCGTAGTTCAGTCCCACTTGGGACCAGACTTCACAGTCTCTCACTCACTCCTCCCACCCTCCAAGGGAATAGGGAGCGATAATATAAGAGAAAAGGCTCGAGGTTTGAGATAAGGACAGGGAGAGATCCTTAAAGTTACCATTATGGGCAAAACAGACTCGGCTTGGGGAAAACTCATTTATTATTAAAACCAAAGTAGGATAATGAGAAAGAGAACAAGGTAACTTCCTGCCACCCCTCCCTCTTCCCGGGCTCAACATTATCTCTACCACTGTCCCTCTCGAGCGGCACAGGGGGGAAGAAGGAATGGAGGTTATGGTCAGTCCATCACACGTCATTTTATGCCGCTGCTTCGTTGTCGGGGGAAGAACTGCTCACATTCCTCTCCTGCTCCAGTGTGGGGTCCCACCCATACGCCACAGTCCTTCGTGAAACTGCTCTGGCGTGGGTCATCTCTTCCACGGAGTGCAGTCCCTCCAGAACAGCTGCCCCAGCGGGCCCTCCACGGGCCACAGCCGCCTTCAGGCATCCGCCTCCCCCGGTGGGTTCCAGGTGGATCTCTGCTCCTCCGTGGGCCTCCATGGGCTGCAGGGGCACAGCCGGCCTCACCATGGGCTGCACCACGGGCTGCAGGGGAATCTTGGCCAGGAGCTGCATTACTCCTCCCCCTCCTTCTTCACTGACCTCGGCGTCTGCAGCCATTCCTCTCACCAGAAATTCTTCATAACAGGTAGGGAGACGCCTCTCAGGTTCTCTTCACATCTCATCTCCTCTCCACTTCTTGCAGCTGGGCCGGGGGAATTGGGCCCAGATGGCTGCCCATGGTAGGCCACAGGGTGAGGCCTGCAAGGCCCATAAGGCTCATGCCTCTTCCCAGGGTTGACTTTTTCACATCTTCTACTTCTTTTTTTTTTTAATTATTTTTCCTCTTCTTAAATACATTATCGCAGAGACATTATCAGGGAACATTCCGCTACCAATTGGCTTGGCCCTGGCCAGCAGTGGGTCCGCCATAGGCCTGTCTGAGTCCACTGGACAAAGGGGAGCAACTTCTAGCAGTTTCCTACAGAAGCTACCACTGTAGCTCCCCCTCACAAAACAAAACCAACACACCATGCCTAACACAGGACACTAGCACAGCAGTAACAGCACAGGGGCACGGCAGCAGCGCCTTTTGCCAGCCCTGCAGGACCCTCTCTAGCCAGCCTGCAGTGGCCCAGAAGTTGCAGCCTGCACCCAGTCAGTAGCATACTTCAGGGCTTGTCTAATCTGGGCTGGGAGAGTTTGGACCCACAGCTCCCACAGCACAGGGGAAGGCAGTCAATTAGAAGGGTAAGGAGGGATATTTAGGCAAAAGCACCCCCTTTTGAAGCTAGCTGTCCGGCAAGGAGGAAGATGGTTCACAAAGACTAGACGGTGTATGGGGTAGGGCCCTCGCCAGCAGCCCAGAGAGCGAAGCTTGGCAGAGTCCCTGACTTGTGGTATACATATGCTTTTTTCTTTTTTGTAAGTCAGTGACTAAGATAAAGCTCTAAAACTCACAGTCGCTGATACCACTGTAAAATTCCTGCAAAAGATTCAGAAAACCTGAATTTTATCAAATGAGGAAAACTGGCAATTTTAGGACCACCCAGTATAACCCTGGTGCTGGCTAAAACAAAGCTTCTTGCAGCTCTGGCCATAGCGCCATACCGTGTAATTTTTCCTGCCTCTCTTCTTGCAAGCTATTTATACCACCCCCACTTCACGTAGGCTGCAGCTGCCGCTGTGCCTGAGCATCTCAGGCCGAGAGCTGCTCTCTGGAGAATGCTTTCTTCTAGGAATCAGGACACAAAAGCCGTTGGAGCGTATTGTTCAGCATCTCCCAGCGCGATGGGAAATCGAGGACAGAGAGCAGGATGGAGGCAGTTTATCACTGATCCACGTTGCCATTTGCGCAGAAAGGAGGCTGAGGCATCAGAACACGAGAAGAGCACTGATATATGCATAGTGGGCAGTAGACTAAAAAGGAGGTAGAATCTACGTCTGCTTTTGAACTGACAACAAAAGAGCTAATGCGCTCTTCCTCCAAGATGGTGGAAAGTCCAGATTTCCTGGAGCATGTGCCAGCCCTCAGGAGCACTCGTTAGCTGTCTTGTGACTGTCTGTGCTAAATTAGTCAGAACGAACTTGAGTTGACACTGAATACTCTGAAAAATGTATTATTTTTTCACCTTTGGCTAGAGTCTTTTAGGCATCTAGCTGCTGGGTGGGTAAGTACATTCAGTGCCTCATTTCCCAGGCAGAGCGAGACTGTTTGGGCAAAGCCCTCGCTTGCCCCATGTTTGTACAGCCATGCCACAAGGCCACCCTGCTGCTGTTAGATCTCTGGGTGTTACAACAGTGCAAGCTTGTTGTGCACCAGGATTATCACCTGGAGAACACCACTGGTGTAGGCAAGGCTTGGCACAGGTCCCTTCTCTTTCAAACAAGAGTAAGATCCACAAGTGGCCTTGCCCTCTAAATATAGCTAAGGCTGCATCTCGAATACTGCGTAACATGCATCATGCCCAGTGAAAATCCAATTAGGAATGTCTGCAAAGGCTGGATGCTGACAGAGCTATCTCACTAAGCACGGCTAGACTGCTGGGACGGTCAGTCCATCCCGTGCCAGGACCTTATGTTACTATTGGCCTAATTTGGGCCTACAGCGAGAGAATGATTAAAAAACTGCAACCCACAATATTCAGCACTGAATGTTTGGTGGTGATAATGGCCAAGAATCACAAATTAAGTCCATTTTGGGGCCAGGAAAGGAAATAGTTGTGCAATAGCATCACTTCCTATCCAAATTCTCTACAGACGGAGAATCAAGGTCCGAGATAAGAATCACAGGGTGAGGCTGATAGGCGCTGAGGTATGCTGGTCATGAGAGTTGTTTTGAGTCTTCTCGGTTGTGACCTATATGATCTGTGCCTTGTTTCCCCCAGCCCTTCTACAAGGCTGGGAGCTATGGGTCTAGGCTATTGTTAGACACCAACTTATGAATTCTTGTGGTGTGTTTGTAAGCTACAGTGAGCAAAGTCCACATTATTTCTCCACAAGAATATCCACATAAGCATGTTATTATCTTACAGATTATCAGCATCACAGTTGTAATGAATGCATTTTAACTTTCCTGAGCATCTCTCTTATCACCCAGTCTCTGTTTTTCAGACTATAATGTAACAAGAAACATTACTAGCATAATACCTCAGGCTACTATTCACAGCAAAGGCATCTCAGCTGGGAACAGAAACCCACCATGCTCTTTCTTGCTGTGTTTCTTGGGGCAAGTATGGCGGTCTGCAGCCAGGACAGGACAACTACCTTGCAAGCACCTGTGGGTGAAACCCAGCTGGGAACTGCCAGACCAACTGACTTGCACTCTGACAGTCTACATTTTGATGAAAACAGTGAGGAAACAACAGTGCAGGTTCTCAATAGGCATAATACAATCTACCTAATGTCTGGCTGTTTCTGAAAGGGGCTCACATTGCCTTCCCACTTCCACTGCCTCCTCTGCAGTAAAAAAAACCAACCCCAGAAGTAAAGGCCATGAGCATGGTGAGCTGGACTGGCTTACCCTGTAGCCTCACACTCACCAGGTGTAACACCACAGGAGCAAAGCAGATGCAGGGACAAGGTGTCCTTCTCAACAGCAGCTGCCATTGGTTTGGGTCAAGCGTAAGATGAAGTTGCCCTACAACCTGACATCCAAGACATGTTTTGGTTAACCCTTTCTGTTGCTGAAGCTCAGCCTGCAGTATGTGATCCTTCAGGTGAACCTCTCACCCAAAACAGAAGAACATGGCGCAGATCTCTGACAGCAGAAGATGGAAAGTGTACAAAGGTTTGTTTGCATCTGCTGGTGGGCCCTCTCCGGGGCTTTGCATAAGCCAGAGGAGCTTGTGCCTACTCCCTGTTTTATTTTTAATCTCTCAGATGCCAGTGCTGGCTGAGTCAGCACACATGATGAAGCCATTGTTTGCGAGCAGGTGTGTTGTAACTTACTGCTGCATGGGGTGCTGCCACCCCCTGCAACTCCTGGCCGGGCAGGCAGGGGCGGTGGGCAGGAGCGGCTGCTCTAGAAACCTGCCTTGCTGCAGGCTGGCCACCGGCGTGAGGAGGTACCACAGCACCAGGGCAATGGGATCGTCGAGCAAGCAGGACTTATTCCTGAAGCACATGTGTGGGAAGAAGTGATTTTAGCCTAAAAGCATCTAGGTCCCTGTGTCAGTGAAGGCAGCTGCTGGGTGCTCCAGTCACGGACCTGCCCTGCGGGTTGCAGGGTTCTCATTCCAGCACTCAGGAGTTTTACCCTAAACATTTGCTTGCAAGATTAAAAAGAAGAAAGGAAAAAAAAACCCACAACAATCCTTCTGGAGGGATCCTTAAAAAATAAAAAAGTCCAGCCAGAAAATTGCTGCTTTACTCTAGATAAAAAGCTATTTTTGCAAGGCAGTCGAAAGGAAAGCAACTTGTTGTTTTTTATGGCCTCTGTTGCCCCCTCCAGTCCTACATTAGTAGTTGGTGCTGTTTGGAAAACAAAAATCCTGGGAAAACCTGCACTAATAATAATGTCTCAGGCTCATTATTTGATATATATCTGACACGCGTGGGAAGTGAAAATTGGGGTCAGAATTTCCTTTTCTGGCACTGCTAACTTTCTGTTGGAAAAGCAAAGCCTATTTCTAGAGGAGACAGCTTTATAGGAGCTGAAGTGAATTCACAGAGGAACTTTGAGTCCTCTCAAAACTTTTTGCCTTAAGTGTAAAATGAAATGCAGCTTCTGTAACCTGTGAGCACCTGCATGCATATGTGTAGGAAAAAAAAATTACATTTAAAAAAACCTGTCAGTCAGTCCATTTTTCTCTTTGGTGGCAAACCTGAGGGTGCACATGCTGATCAGATGTTCGTGCCTCAGCTGTACCAACCCAAGGAGCCCCAGCCTCACTGCCCTCACGAAGGAGGGGGGCTCAGCTGTAGGAACCAACACAAGAGCACTGACTCCACACCTTTTTAAAGGTACTGGGGTAATAACCAACAAATATTATCATCACATTATTTAATTGTCTATGGATTTTTTTTTTCAAGCCAGATAGATGGGGTGCCTTCAGCAATTTCATACTGAAGAGCGTCACTTTCTTGGGGAGGCAACGTCAGAGGCATAGAGGGGGCCAAGATCTAGTCATGCTACTCCAATGCAGACGGGGGGAGCAGGCTGTAGAGATTTATATTTGGAAGATGCAGACAAGGGTAATCTCTCCTATAGAGATGCCTGCCTCATGTAAGGACACTAAGGAAGATAATTCAGCACAACAATGACACATTCAATTGACCCTTTAATGTCCAAAATTGGCTTTTACACTCAGTTCCTCCAAATGAGTTTTCTCAGTGAAGGCATATTTAGAAAGGCAAAAGCACTCTCCCTTCGTACTTTCGGGAGCTTTGCTATGTGCTCCTGCTGTGCTTTACAGGCTGTGTCCAAAAGATCACATCTGTCAGCTGTTGTACTCTGAAAATGTCTGGGCAAAACTGACAGTACAGTTGTGCCTGGTGCTTGTTCATCCCACGACTGGGTACGTAACAGGAGCTGGACAGAAAGGGTTACACATTTTCAAAGGATTTAGAAATTAAAAGGTACAGTTTTCTCTCTTTGAAATAATAATTAGAGATGAGGCACCTACAATGTTGCTTTAAATTGGGAACTAGAAAGGCCAGGTGACAAAGGTGGTGGCAAACCAGCATATCAAGACCATGCATCCCTGAAACAAGGAGGAACGAAGTCTGACAAACACCCTCCTCACACGCACTCTTCTTCCCCAAAAAGTTTACGGTTGTATTTCTTTCTCATTGTCTTTAGGTTTAACTTCACTGTCCCATCTCTTCAAGCCCACTTGCTGGCTTTGCAAGCCTGAGAGTCTCTCATCGAGCTTCACATAAGCAGTGACAACAGCTACACAGTCCAAAAGCTGAATATTTGCTGTCATCCCTACTGCCCACAAGCAGGGTGCTTACCAGCTAGTTTTTTGGTGATAATACAGATGAGTGTGGAAACGCAACACATTCCAGCACAGCTCCCTGGTGGGATCCGAGAAGGTGGTTGTGGAGACGATGAGGTTAAATAGATGAAATGCTGGAGAAGTGTACTTGGTGAAAGTATATTTTAGCATACAAGGTTTTTAACTTGATGCTAGAGGAGAGAGAGGATGATTGCCAGATTGACAGTTAGGAAAAATGTCATTTTAACTGACAACTGAACAAACAATTAGTGAGGTAAATTTGGAACTCCGATATATCCAGGCTTATACTATCATTACAAAGTAGAACAGTCTACTCAGGAAAAAACAGATTTTCAAGGAAAATTATAACATTTTTTAAAATAGCCTTTGATGTTTAAAATGCATATAATTAATGACAAAAGTTTTCAAAGATACAGTCAGATTAGTTCTGCTTGGATTGGTTCTCGTTTCTGTATCTCTCTGTCAATCATGGGAGCAAAAAAAGAAATCAGTCATGGAGTAAAAATGGTTACCTGCACCAAATTAGAGATGAACTTTAACCGATTACTTGAATGGTAAGTTTTCTTCTTGTAAGCACTGCAGAGTCAGAGCTTTATCATGTGCGACAGAGATTGTTGTTACACTCTAGCACGTGCTTAGTACACCAAACGTTAATCGTTCTGAGTAGCACAAGCACACTGCAGAGTAAGGGAAGTCTCCTCGGAAACCTGCTATTCCAGTCTTACGGATGAGAGAAGTGTATTTGATCCCTGCTAAAAGGCTGGAGATCTCAAGCTTGTGCATCTTGTCACAGTGACACAGAGTGCTTGACAATGCCATTTAATAACCATTTTAAACTGGTGCAAATAGGGGCTGCTGTGCAGAGGGGCAGTCCTGTCAGTGTTACTACTTGTGCAGTAAATCGGATGAGAGAACTACCTGAAAACTGAAAACTTTACTCGGCTTCTACCCAAAGCTTAGTAAAACCCTGGGGCAAGGGAGCAAGGTGTTGGCTTAGTTTTTGGTGGGAGCAGCCCCTGATTTATCACTCCATTCATCTGAACAGCTGTTATTTCTGACACAGGCTGGGGGAGCAAGAGCACACCTAGATCCGTGCATCCACATAGAGATCTGGCCAGCCACAAAGTCCAGGAGCAACCCTGATGCGGATGACACTGACCCACTGGCACCAAAGGGAATAATTCTCCAGGACCGGCTGTTCACTCTGGCATTGCTTGCTTCACTTCTGTGACTGAGATACAAGAGTGCTCCGAGAGCAGACTGCAAAAGGCAGATCTTTCTGTATATCATCTAAAATAGCTATAAAAACATTGGCCTTCTTACTTGATTTGAAACTGGAAAAAAAATCACAGCTGTAAAACCTAGTGGCTTGTTTTTTTAAGTTGAAAGCTATGTTTAAACAAGTGTTGCTGTTTAATTCATATGCTGCAAGGATTTCCACTTCTGCCTGAAAATTCCTGAATGTACGGTCTTACAGTGATAATCCATTCTTAAAAATAGGTAGCTGAGGCTATTCTCAAGGGGTAGAAGCTTGTGGATTTACAGTGAAACTGATTCCAGTGTAAGAAAAAGGAAACAGATATTCAGGTTCACCTGATATACACAACAGCAGAGACAACTTCTCCATTAATAAAAGACATGACACAATTAGACTGCTGACCTTTCCACTTTGGGAGTTTATCGAAAGAGGCCAAGACTTTAAATGAAATGAGAAGAATCAAAGCCAAATTCTGCTATTACAGAATTCTCCTATTCTCTACTTTTGTTT
This sequence comes from Tetrax tetrax, assembly GCA_009806455.1. NCBI lineage: Eukaryota > Metazoa > Chordata > Aves > Otidiformes > Otididae > Tetrax > Tetrax tetrax. The sequence goes on along the minus strand of WHYT01016350.1, from coordinate 125,959 downwards.
GAAGCTCTCTTCAGAAAGACCACCAGCCTCAGATCTAGGTGCAAACTGCCTTGTTAGAAAAGCTTTGATATTGTAACAAAAGGTCAATAAGCATTGTGAAGGAGTATGCCTGTGAAAGGTGTGGCAAATTTAAGTAACTGAACTGGGAGAGCAGAAAGGCTCAGCAGGAACTGAACTAAACAAATAAAGGTTTTGCAGTATCTTTTGGTACACCAGGTACCATACAATGGGTGCTAAAAGACAGCAGGGCCAAAGCATCTATTATGAGCTGGGACTCATAGAAAAGAGAGAACAGCTGGCAAATAGAAAAGAGAAATTAAAAAAAAGCCAAGGACAGGAAGAAAATATGCAAAACAGAGACTTCAAAAGGGGAAGGAAAACTCTGGTGTTTTCATAGTGAGCAAGATGACACAATTTCTACTGGCTTTTAAACAGATTTGAAAGCACTACCTATCACAGGGGTTTGGTCCATTTTACAGAGAACATATGGTCCAAGCACTAAGCAGATACAATTTGAAAGTAGCCTCAGCCTAACAGGCACATGAAATGCCAGGACGGAAAAAAAAGAGGCAAAAACGGCATCTAGGCATCCTAGAGAAACTCTGACAAGTATCTGTCAACTAAACATATAGCGCTATTCCTACCGACATGGCAGCAATACGTTACCAGCCAAATTTTCCTTCAAGGGACACAAAGTGTGGAAGATATTAAGAAAGAATTATGAAGACAGGTAAAGAAAACTGAAGAATAGCATGTAAATATTTAACGTGGTCTTCCCAAGCACTACCAAGGTATACGCAGATGTTCATGTATTACGTAGAGGCAAAGTAATCTGGCTTCATTGAGAGCTGGAGTGGAAGGAATAAAAAAGGAGAAGTGGTGAAGATTTAGGGAAACCTGAAATCTAAGATAACAATACCATTGGCAAAGAGCATAGCAGCTTCTTCTCTCTAGACTGGCCTCAAGGCATTTAATTTTGGTGTTGTTCATCTTTGAGGTCAGCCAGCCACAAGCCTCACATCGTAAAAACGCATTCACAAGCCATCAGTTTCCCCCGGGATTCTTAACCAGGACACAGTAAAGGTTCCATTTAAAAATCATTTTATTATTAACATAATTTTCCCGTTTAGCCAAGTGTGGGTCATGTTTAAGGAATGTCGGTAAATATTCAATTTGAGGCTTCTTTTTACATCTTTCCATTGATAAATAAACTCTGAATTCACATAAAAAAGTTAAACTTAAATAACTAATATATTTTTTTTGTAACAGGCATACATTGGTAAAATATAAATATTCTTGTACTCAGCCTTTGCTCTAAATAGAGATAACAGTTAGCCACACATCACAGATATTAACAACTAAAAACAAGAACTCAACTGATTTTCTGGCCTGGACTAAAATAGAGATGGAAACAGAAAATTCACATTTTGACTTTGGGCCAAAAGAAGTTGAGAGGCAGGAAGAGAATAGTTTTATTAACAGCCTTGTTAAAAATATTCTGCTCTGCCACTGAATTTTAACTTCAATATATTATTCTACGTTTGGTAGTTGATTCCATTATAATTTTATGTAACACTCAAGTATCACTAACAAAATATGGCACATCATCCATGAACAATATAACGATGTTTTAAAACTACCAGGGCAAAAACGTAGGCGATATGAGTGATTTGGTTCTGGCTAGCCATTTTGTCCTCTCAGTCTAACATTAATATATTGCATCACGTCACTGTTTTGGCCACTTTCCTGCAAAAGATTGGAGTTTGTTACCTGCAGCTCTAAAGTTTTTCAAACTAACCAGTTACCAGGCAGCCTGATACACTGGGTTTCCTCATCCAGAGTCAGACCAAAATTGGTTGATCAAGATGCCCTCTCAAAGGACTCTGGGAATGATGGTAAAAGGGACCACGGGACTGCTAGCTTCAAGCTCCAGCGCCGTCAGGAAGCATTCTGTCGCGGCATCATCATTGCCTTGAGCCTGCAGCACCTCTCCCAGGCCATTCCAGACCTCATGGGCTGTGGAGTTCACCTGGACGGCATCTCTGAGAATCTTCTCCGCCAAGCTGTAGCGCCCAAGCTGGTGAAGTATCAGAGCCTGCAAGAAAAAACAAAGAAAAAATGGTTGAGGCTGGCCAGTAGGACTTTCATGAAGCTCAAATGGTATGCTGCAACAGTGAAATAAGTGTAGGTAGCTCTTGGGTTAAAAGTGTTATAGGCTATACAATACTTCTTTTTTTTAAAGAGAAGAAATGACCTGAAGCAGGAGTGGAGTAGGCTACTCCACACAGAGTCAAGTGGCTTTGGACAGGAAACAAAGACAGTGAAATGCAAAAACAGAGTTGAACAACAAAAACTCTACCCAACCACCAAAAGCGGTAGGTACCTGAGCTTTTGTGGCAAGCTCCAGTGTCTAAAGTTCTACTAAGGTGCGTGCCCTGAAGTGCTCGTATCCTACCTGCGCATCTCAGCACGCAGCTCGAGGCTTACAATGTCTGAGGTCATAAACACGGCACCATCAGCTCTCAGGGATGGCAGTAACAGGATCCAGTTCAGCCCAATGGGCAACAGTCATGGTATTTGATTTGGGAAGTGTGCTGGGACTAATATTGCACCAGTTTTGTATAAAGGTCCAGCAGGCAGATAGCTTCCTCAGGAGCTTGCTAGACACAGATTCTTCATCTTCCTCAGTGGGATGGGATACAATTCAACACCACATGATCAAAGAGGATGTCCAAACCCACCAGGATATGGGCAGAATGAGGCAGTGGAAATCTCCATCCATCATATTCAGCTATGTTACTGTGCCAGAAAACTTGTGCAATGACCCAGTAAGAGAGTTTTATTCCAGAATTATAATAATCCTAACAATGATATGCATTTTTACTTTGTGATTCTGTATTGCAAAATGCATACAGAGCACAAATCTTGGTTTTCCAGAGAGGTATGGTGATTACATGCTTACAGATTCCTTGTGACATCTCCTTTCCTAGCCCCCCATTCTTGGACCACGATTTCTTTTATTTTTTCTCTCTACATCTGTCCCTCAAATCCTTTTCAACCTAAGCACCAATGATTAGAAAATACTGAAATTCTATTTCACCTCTGAATTACCCTCCAAACATTTCTGGAATTCACAAAATCACAGAATGGTTTGGGTTGAAAGGGACCTTTAAAGGTCATCTAGTCCAACCCCCCTGCAAGGAGCAGGGACATCTCCAACCAGATCAGGTTGCTCAGAGCTCTGTCCAGTCTGGCCTTGAATGTTTCCAGGGATGGGGCATCCATCACCTCTCTGGGCAACCTGTGCCAGTGTTCCACCACCTTCATTGTCAAAAATTTCTTCCTTATGTCTAATCTAAATCTACCTCCTTCTATTTTAAAACCATTATTCCCTGCCCTATCACAACAGGCCCTGCTAAAAAGTTTTTCCCCATTTTTCTTATAAGGCCCCTTCAAGAGTTGAAAGGCTGCAGTAAGGTCTCCCCGGAGCCTTCTCTGCCCACCAGGCTGACCTTCAGCACAGGCAGACTGCTCGCTCCACCCTACAGAGCAACAGAGCAGATATGCTCTGAAGAACAGTATAAAGAGCACTGTGCAGTATTGGCAAGTAAATAAACAAATGCAATGAAGGATAATTTTTATCAGCCTAGCAGATGTTCTCATATAAGTGTGCTAGTGGGCTTTTCTGGTTTTGGAATTTTTTTGAGCTGTCAAGTGAGTCAGCATTTCCAGAGTGAGAACAACAGTACTTCCAATCAAAAAATCAGGTAACTCTCAGGGTCAGTATTTTTTCCCCTATAGGAAAGTGATTGGTAGGTATGAGATGTCAAACTACAAAAAATGAAGCAAGGAAGTGGAATATACAAAGGTGGTTTGGCTGCATGCACCTAACCCTTAGTAAAATAAAAGTGTTCTTAATTTTCAGGACAAGATTCTGTAATTAATTTTCAAAAATTTTTCTTTTTTTTTTTTTCCTGTCAGGATTTGTATATTTTATATTAATTAAACATGTGAGTTATTTGAATATCAGTAATACTTTTTTTCCCCAAATATGCCAGACTCTTTTCCCCACTTGCTAAGGATACAAGCTGTTCTTTTCAAGACCAAAGGAAATAACCAAATTTTGCAGATAAGCCTGTGGATGGGAACATAAACACATTATGTCACATCTGCCCTATTCTGTATGGAAAAAAAGTGTAGCTGAGATTTTCCAGGTGATAGAACTAGAGCAAATACTAGCTGTTTGCCTATTCTAAGAATATAAGCTATTTAGCACTAGTGAAGGAACCGCTCTTGCACGGGCAATCAGGTCGCAGCCTGTACCCTCATGCTTTTGAGGCCACAGCTTTTTAGAGGGAAAGTCTCCCAAGGTTCAGTCTTTCACTGGTGTCTCAGGCTGGGATGGTATGAAGACTCCTGCCTTGGGTAGCAGCACCGGGGAAAAGAGCTTTGCTTCCAAAGAACCAATGGAGAGAAAATTAGACTTGTTTCATGCAGAGCATCAAAACAATGGGGACATTTGGTCACCATAGATGTGAACCAAGCTCAAACAAGTTATCTAGAGAAAGAAGACATAGTACCCTCTAATTCATTAACCTCTCAGAACGATGGTCAGATGTCATTGTGAGTGTCCAGTTTGTAGATCTCCTTCCGAGATGACTTAATTAAAATTCTGAGGGATAGAACATTTCAAATTGTTTGTGGTCCTTGCCTGACTTTGCTCGATTAAACATTATACTGCAGACCACAGGAAGAAGAAGGCAGCATGCATAGCACACAGCAACATACCTCAGTGACCTTGCACCATCACCCATCCAAGAAAACCGATCTCAATTTTACCAGCTGTCAGCACATGCTTGCTGTCTGTACTAAACCCTCCAGGAAAAAAAAAAAAATGCCAAATCCAACTCACTAATAACAAGAAAAAAAAACCCTAAAAAACCCCCAAACAAAACTCCTCTAAGACTTCCCAGAAATCAATACAAATTATCCTAGTTCTTCACTGTGTATTTTCCTTTGCTTACTAACTGGAAACAAAATCTTGAAGCCACCAGTTCTGGCTTGTACCTACTTAGCAGCAGATGTACAAACATTTATTTTCAGAATAATGTTAGGTCTCCTGCTTTATGGCTAGAGATGGGCTTGAACAACACATCTCTGCAGAAACACAGAGGGGTACCTAAGTGACATATGGCTCACACCTTCAGACGTGGCATGTTAGTTTAAAACCTAAACAGAATGCCTTTGTCCTATATCCTCTTTATAAACAGGAACATAAAATTTTTTAAAAAAGAAATATGATAGGGATTTGGGAATCTGAGTCATTTAGAAAAACTGCTATAAAATAATTTGAGTAAACAACAACAAATATGAGTAGGCAAACACCCATTCTACAAAAGATTATGAAAACAGTAAGTTCCTAGGGAATTACACCAATCTACGGCGATCCATTTGGTCTTTGTACATTTTAAAATGCTGCAGTATTTGACAGAGGTGTTTAAGACAACTGCTAGGAGAAAGCAGGATCTTTCCTGCTATTGCGTCTCTTTCACTCTCTCTTTCACACGAAAGACCGATAAATTGATGACGTTTGCTTCTAACACAGTTATAAAAGCCTCTTATGTGTGTGGGCTGCTTCATTTTGCAGCTCAGTACAATTCTGTTTATTATTTTTTGCCATGTATGGTTTGCTGAGAATTTTGGGGTTCTTTGGGGCTGTTTTGTTTTTGGGGTTTCTTTTTGTCAAACCACTGATCTCCCCTAACTATGTTAAGGCTTCCAGTTTCTGTCTGCTCAGGATGTCTTTATGTTGTAAATTCTTTAATCAAATCTTAATTTTTCGTTTAGACAGTTCTACATTGTAGAGGTTGCTTTTGTATCTCTAAAAACTCCAAGAGAAAATTCTAATCAGAAATGGCACAGGCAGAAAGTGAAGGGAATCTCTGAAGAAGCAAAGAGACTTTTCTGTGCCATCATCGCAAGAAATGAAAGCAGTGCCTCATGCCTCGGATCTGTTGATATTTATACCAGTCACTTTGAATAATCAACAGTACTCACAGATTTGTGGAGTTCAGATGCTCTCTGCCCTAGGAAAGGTCAACAACCCTTTACAGTACCCAGGCCATCATCAGGGCTCAGAGCTGGGACTAACGGGGACTTTTCAATTTCAACAGCCTACAGGGGCTGGCTTTCTAAAAAAAAAGAGTATTACTGTGTGCTGCCCACGACAGAGAGGTACTGTAGTCACTAGAAACAAGGTTCTACACAAACTTCACATTACGACAGAACAAAACTCTCCAGGAATTAATAAGAAGGAGGAAAAAGTGGTTCTAGTTTTCTTTTCAGCTGTACGTTATTTTCAAGATCTTGTCAATTCTTTCTTCATCTGCTCTGGAGTCACAAAGTCTCCCTCTAGTAAATCAATGATTTTACATATGTCTCCTCCCTCCATCATCACCCTTACACTCCATTTGACATTGCCCCACATACAAAACTGCTATTCTTTGCTTGTTTCGTCAAAGCATCTGTCCAAGGATTGTTTCTATAATGCTCAGTCAAACAGGGCCCAACCCTAGATTGAAAGCTCTTGGCAATGTTGTCAAAACAGAAGTCATTTGTTATTTATTACTCAATATCTCCTAGCTACCTACACAAATAAAGTCCAGAAAACCAGCTATTGAGTCTGAACAGACAGAAATATCTTCATGTATCATCCAAAACATTTGGCTGAATAACCTTCATTTATACTTATCTTGCATGCACTAAAGAATAGGGATTATATCTTCTATATTTTGGATACTGTCTTGGGACTAATCATGTTCAGAGTTTTAATTAATGACACATCACAAGAATTATGAGAGTGATGATACGATTAGATAAGAAAAAGTTAAGAGAATCCGATATAGAAAGCAGCAGGCGGATCATGAGAACTGGAGTAACAGGGATATGGCAGAGGTCAGTAAAACAAAGCGGAAAATAACACAGTAGTAACACAGAAGTTCTCGGCATGGTGGAAGCCTGTGAACTGCAAGCAGCCTGGGAGAAGGACTTGGATGTATCAGGCAACCACAGCATGACATTGTGAAAATGTGCCAGTGCGAAAGAGGAAAACCCAAGTGACATCAGGAGAGGTTTCTAGTAGAGAGAAAAGCAGAGACTTCAGCAGCTGTAGACTCTTCTCTGGCACCTTCTGTAGTCCCCCCTATTCAACAAAGGTCATTCAAACTCAAACAGGCACAAAAAATGACTATTGAGACAATCAATAAAAATCTTAATTTGCAAGGTAAGACTAACAGACCTAGCAAATGAAAAGCCAAGAGGAAATGAAGTTACCTGCTATAAAAACAGTAGAGAGAACAGAATAAAGAAAAACTATTTTTAGTTAGAGAATAATGTTGGTACAAGAATACAAGTGTATAAATCAGCTATGAGTAAGTTTACCAAAAACGGGTGAAAACATTCTTGGCAATTGGAGCAGCGAGATTTTGCAACAGCCTTCTACTTGCAGTAGTACAGCGCAAAACAGCGTTAAGCCAGAGTCCTACAGGAAAAGCTTGCCTGCTCTGACGGTGATGAGGAGGAGAGTTGTCTAGAGAGCCCAGAGACCTTCCACTACTCCTCTTTCAATGTCAGGTTCTCCCTCAACTGCACTAAGAGGAAAGTGAGTGGTAATATTTTTGTGTCTATATAATATGACTACTTGATGTTTCTGTTGTAAGAAGAACTTTCTCTTGATTCTTTGTCTTACACTGAAGAAGGAGGTGCAGAGAAATGGCCAACTAATGAATACAAAGATTAAAAAGCAAAACGATGGTAGGTATCCAGCTTGTTTCAGAAAGAAGAAAACTAGTACGACAAAAGTAATGGATTCTGAAATCTTCAAATCCATGAGACACTTTTTTTTATATTAAAAAAACCCACAAAACAACAAACCAATGCCACAACATATTCACAGTCCTTTGGGCACAGAAAGATGCATAATGGAATTTTCAAATGGATGTAAGACAAGATGTTTAATCAGCATTCACTGCAACAGGACCAACATCCTTACTTCATCTAGACAGCTTTCGGCATGTCATTACATATCTATCTGTACCCTAGATAAAAAAGATACTTTTAAAATTTAGCCTACAGTGATGGCACAATACAACCAGTAATTATAATTAATATCTTCCTCAATAAGTCAGAATTATATTTTGATATATATTGGACAGGTCAAAATTATAGTTTGACATAGTTATTTTCCCCCTTGCAGTTCAATATATTAAGGCTATTTTTCATTAGCTAAATGTAAGCATTTTTAAAAAGGAAAAAAAAATAATTCTAATTTCCAAATGCAGCTTGACACAATCTCCAAGTAAAACCTTCAGTTAGTGAACAGATCGTTATTTATTAATAAAATATCATTGCTCAGAATCTGAACACGATACAATAAGCAATTGTGTAAAGCCATAATTGCTTAAATGAGCTTGGAGTGTCATCTTCACTGCAAAGCTATCTGTTTTCCTGCAAACAGGCTTTCTCTCTTTGCAAATTAACGTGTCATAATGATTAACCAAACAGTCAATGGAAAAACACACACCTAGAAGAATAAACATGGGACACACATGGAAAACTACTTAAATAACTAATTTCTGATTTTGAAAACATGACTAAAACTAGCCATTCAGAGGAGTCTAGTAAGGTCACATTTTTAAATTTGCTTTTAGGCAAATGAGAAGCCAACATTCAACTTTTTTCCACGGAATTAACTTTTCAAAATGTAAAGCCACAATTATCACCAATCGTTATGTCTCACCAAACCAGAGATTTATCACAAAGTGCTAAGATTTGCAGTAACCACAGGAAAAAAAAAAAAAGAAAGAAAGAAACTAAAAAAGTAAGACTACAAAGATTCCTGTAGTTTCTTTAATGTGAGTAAAAATTTCTGCTCAAGAGAGCTGGAGGTTTTCTTCAGGCTTAACCATTTGACTACTCCATCTCTCCTGGAAAATAAACAGTTCTCAGTCTCAACAGAAGTAACATTTGAGGTTTTTACCTTTGCTCATTTTATGTCAAGAGGAACAATTTCATTTTCTAGAAAAAAATATAGACCACAGGTGGGAAATGTTCTTAAAAGCAATGAAATTTATTTCAAAGTGGAAAAATTATAATGCCCATTTGCACTTTTGCCTTCTTCAGAGAGGCTGCTGAACTCTCAGCACTGAACTCTCTTCTAACTGCAGAGGAGGAAACCGCTAACTGTGAGAAATTGAGAGTATGAGAAGAAATGTGGCTGACCTAACATGCAAAAAAGTGTCAGAGACGCTCACCACATTTAAAAATCTCAACCTGTTGACCTGCAAAAGACTCAGCTACGGAGATTTGAGTTCTACCAGATAAGATATTCATATTAATTTTTTCCTAGTAGGACTATTACATGACTTGTTTGGTAAAGAGCTTCTACATTTGTATGATATAGACCTTATGTAGCTAAAAAATACCTCTCAGAGCTAAAAGGTTCCCTTGCAAAAACAACAGCTAGAAGAAAACATTATAAGCATATGAAAATCCAAAATGGGCTGATTTTGTTTTTAATTATGAGAGCAGGGAGACAGAAGAGTGGCAATGCTACTTGCTTGATTTGCTGACGACCTGCTGAAGGTCGTCAGCTATAAGCTAGCAGCTGCAAATGTATAATCAAACATACCGCTATACAAATGTTGAAAATAATGATTTCTTTAAAGTTAGAATAAAAGGCCTACAGAACTCACCATATCCAACTCCCCAGCAATTTTCTCAGTTCACTGTTTTATTTGTTTTAAACAAGTTCCAGCTTGCCTAAGAGAGACTCAACCTCCAAACACTGTATGCAGTAAGCCATGATAGAAACACTCCGTCTTATCTAAAAAACTTGAAAACCAAGGATTATGACCATAAACAGTTACAAAACTTAATATGCAATGTAGGCATTGCAAATCCATATGCACTGTAAATTTAGCATCGTATAACTGCCCCTTGTTACATGCTGCTTTTTCAGCCTATTTTGCATGTGTTAAGGTGGCTGCTATTTTCAAACAAATCTATCAAACTTGAAGGTTTACCAGAGACTTGACAGTGTTATGCTATAATAATGAAACAGAAGTGTTAGTGAGACAAAACTAGAAGAATTTGTCATTATATATGGAAAAATAAGTAAAATTCTGCAGCTCATATTTCTGATCCTCTGTGCTAAAAATACACATTTAAAATGTATTCTATAATCGAAATAAAGGTTTCCTTTTCATTCCATTTATTTTATACTTTGTAGAGTGAAATAGCATATTACTTATGTACTATACTCTCCTATTTTCCTTTTAGCTGATGAATTCGTGCTGAAATATGTCCATTTAATGGAATTATGATTTCGCACAAGAAATCATTTATTAACTCCTTTTGAAGGCATATACCAAGAATAGTTGCATGTTTAGTCATTGTAAGTAACTATTTTCTGCAAGCGCTAAAAAATTGTGACATGATGCATCAGTTCAAAATAAGCCATTTCATCAGAAGAACAACGAATAAACATAGTTCTATGTCTGCAATGACAGACAGATGCATTTTAGTGCAGGGATTTTGAAGGGTGCCCATATTATAAGGTTTAAAATCAACTGGATTGACCACCAACATGACCATTTTCTGTAAAATAAATAAATATCTATTTTTTTTTTTTTAATTGGAAGAGAAACTGCAACATATATGTAATTTGTTTCTAAAATGCAGACTACAAAAATACTTATCTTGTTTTCTCTAATAATGCAACTCTTTTGAATAAAAAGTACGTTTCTTCAAACATGCTCAAAATAAAACTTCCCTGCAGCTTAGTACGTTTGTTTTTTCTTTTAATGAGGACAATCAGCTAATACCATAGCAGATCACTCACTAAACCAAACCAAAGCAATGATGAACAAATGTGAACCTGTGCCTGCAGCAAACATTTTTCTTCGTGGCCTGTCCCAAAACATTGCCTGTTGTACATGTCCCTTCCTGCCTTGTCCCCTCACTTGCCTTCCCCAATCCCCAGCACGCCCAGAAACTGAGCTGTGTCCTCTGTGTCACCGCTGAAGCAAGCGCCAACCCCAGTTTGTTATTTCTTTACCCTTTCCCCAGCGCTAACATACCCCCTGAGGTATCCAGTTGCTTCCCCTGCTGCAAAACACTTGTTGCCAGGAGAAAACCTACTGCTTGGCAACAGATTTTTGAAACAACAACTTTGGCTTTGTTACTCACTGAACTTTACACTGCCAGCGTGAAATAACGAACATGCGTGGTTGTTAGTGCATCTGTGTATTTATAACCCCCTTGAAAAGGACTGACTCCTTCCAACAGGGATGTGCTTGCCTTTTAGTTTGTTGCTGTTCACAGCTGATAATGGAGAAAGGTTCAAAAGGGAAAGTTGTGGGGTTTTTTTCTAGCTGCTGATTGTAGCCTTGCACCAAGATGGAAGCTCTTGGGGGACTTCTTTTCCTGTTAAGACAATGTGATCTTGCCATAGCCTGCTGTAATTTTGATTTACGCTTTACGTGAAAATCACATCAGCTTATGAAGCATAGCATGACTACCACGTCATATTGCAAGACTTGATTTGACTATAGCAAGCACACTGGAAACAAATAAAACACCTTACTGATAGAGTGAAACAGCGAGTGACTTCAAACTTTTAATCTCCATCTGAAAATTATACTGAGGGTCTTATTTCCAATGCTGTATCAACAAATATGGTAAACCCACAGCGTTTCTCCCTTCAGAAGCCAGATGGCTTCGGCTCTGACGAGGACTGCATCAACATAGCTGTGGCAGCAACGGTAGTGGGAAGACGGTTGGACTAGATGATCTTATAGGTCCCATCCAACCATGTGATTCTATGAATTCTATGAATTTTATGAATTCTATGAACACTGTTATCAGGGAATTATTAAATACAACCTTAGTCCTGAGATTATGGCTAGTCCTGAATTTGGTGTACTTGTCATCTGGTGCAAACATTTTACATTTTCTCCCAGCTGTGACACCATGAGGTGACACTGAAGTGTAGGTGATTTGCCTCTCAGTCACTTCCTTCCATCCAGAAGCTGCATCTTCCTTCCCCTCCCTGCCAGCACGGAAGCCATATCAATGTCTTCTCACCTTTCCCACAAACAAGAAAAGAGGATTTCCCACGTGTATAGCGTCCTTCACATTCGTACACCTGCAGTGAAAACCGGTGCTCGAGATCAGAGCTACAGACAATGCTGTTTATGAAGTTGGCCCCGCAGTGTTTTCTTTAATTCAGTATATTCTTGTATACTGTTATTCACACACTCCCCACTTTTCCCTTACTTAGGCATTTTATAGATACCAGTGTGTGATCTATTTACAGTAGATTCACTACTGAAATCCTACCATTTTATCAGTGTGATCTGCAGCTGTATTTCAACGCTGCTTTGTATAAACAGCAAGGCTAGGTTTACTACTGCATCATCGTGCTACCTACAGAGACTCCTAGGTACTGTTTGTGACTGATGCCATTATTTTCCAAGCTTTGAGTCAAAGGGTTAGAAACAGAGAAAATTGTATTTCTGTTATTCAAGGCTTAGGACAAACACAGAAGTGCTTTCAATATCCAAAAGGGGAAAAAAACCTCCCAATCCTCCAAAAATGATATAAGTGCAGAACAGGCTAGAGAAATGGAAAACCTCAGACCAAGATTCTTGAGGAGACTCAAAGTTGTTTCACCGAGTCAATATTCAAGTATTGAGCAAAAGCTGGATTTTTCACAAGAACCGAGCATACGAGGAATTCGGTGTCCTTCGTCCACGGCCTAAAGACTAGATTTCAGTTAAGTACATCCAAAGGTTCCTGGTTTTTAAAGCTCGTGCTCAACGCAAAATTATTACACTGTCAATAAATTAATGTTCTTCTGTCCATCAGTCAACCACTGACAGAATTAAAAAATAAATAATAAGAAATAGCAATTTAAGAAGCTGTTTTTCATTAATGACAGTTTTTCTGTAAAATCACAATGAATGTACTGGTGGTATGTGGCTTCTGGAAACAGTAATTAGAAAAATTGATCAAATGTTCTAAAGAAATCAATCTGAAGTCACGGGAATAGCTTGTGTATCAAAGAAAAAACAAAGTTGCAGATCCAGTACTAGGTTCTCTGGTTAAAATTTTTAATTAATAGAATTGTCAGAGTTTAAATCGAGTACTTGGGAGATCTTTAGTTAGATGTCACGATATTGAAGTCTAGTACTTGTAGTCCATACTTGTACTGTTCAATACTACAGAAAGCAGCACTTGTCCAAACTTTTGAGACTATGCAATAGGCATCAGAAGTGAAGGATACTCCTCTGAAGTACCTTTTTTTTTTGCATTTTTACATGTGCCTTTCTCTCAAATATTCTGACAAACGCTGTATTAAATAATCAGTCAGAACTGCAGTATAAGATAAAAGATGACCAGTCCTTTCATTACTAAAATAAAACAGAAATTCAAAGATTAAAGCACATAATTCACATTTTTATTCCTTGTGCTCTTACCCAAAGAGTCTTTTGCATATAGGTGTACATGCATATGTAATAACTATGGCTAATGTCACCGTTTCAGAAGTCTTATGACACCACAGCAGCACACACTACACTGGCATTGCAGTAAACTCTAAGAAAAAGAGGTTATTTTTAATACAGCATTAAAAATATATATTTTTATAGCATCCCCAGGAAACAGACCATTTCCTTCCCCCCAAAGCTGACGTGAATGGCCATCTGCTCCTCAGGCCCAACACACTACAATGGGAAGAGCCATCTTCATGGCTCTTTGCAAAAATCTCCCGGTGTGAAAGAGAACGCACCCACTTTCTCCCTCACAGACTCTTAAATTAAGGCAGAAGTTGCAGGTAGACTGCTAACCTGTCAGCCAGGCAGGACAACTGCCAGCAGGTCCATCTTTAAGGGCAGGCTATTTTCAGTGTGAAGGGAAGGCATACACCCTCCCATCTGTGCACCATCAGGCAGAGATCAGAAGACCCAAAGCCTAACCATTGGCTAAGAAAGGGGTTCTGGCACTTTCAGAAAAATAAAACAAAGCACTTCTTTATATACCGACTTACCTTTCACAAAACATAATCTACCTGGACTTGTGCAAGGCATTTGACACTGTCCCGCACGACTTCCTTCTCTCTAAACTAGAGAGGCACGGGTTCGATGGATGGACCACTCGGTGGATAAGGAGTTGGCTGGATGGCCGCACTCAGAGAGTGGTGGTCAACAGCTCAATGTCCAAGTGGAGACCGGTCACCAGTGGCGTCCCTCAGGGGTCCGTGTTGGGCCTGGCCCTGTTCAACATCTTTGTCGGCGACATGGACAGTGGGATAGAGTGCACCCTCAGCAAGTTCGCCGATGACACTAAGCTGTGTGGTGCCGTCGACACGCTCAAAGGGAGGGATGCCATCCAGAGGGACCTGGACAGGCTGGAGAGGTGGGCCCGTGCCAACCTCATGAAGTTCAACCAGGCCAAGTGCAAGGTCCTGCATCTGGGTCGTGGCAATCCCAGGCACAAATGCAGGCTGGGCGGAGAATGGATTGACAGCAGCCCTGAGGAGAAGGACTTGGGAGTGCTGGTAGACGAGAGGCTCAACATGAGCCGGCAATGCGCCCTT
>WHYT01016350.1:0-86563 GCA_009806455.1 Tetrax tetrax | reverse complement strand
AAAAAAAAAAAAAAAAAAGAAAAAACCCCACACTTTTCAGTTCAGTCAGAAACTCTCTTTCAAACAGAAATCTCAGGAAAGTTAATATTAAAAATAGATCTAAAAAACAGTTAAGAAAACGTTACAGAAAACTGCCTTAACTGTTGCTACTAGATTCCTAATAAATATTAGACCCCAATGGCTTCAATCCTCCATCTTCAGTTCCATTCAGAGCAACAACAGTGCATGCTGCACAAAATCAGATTACCTTTGCATCTTCAGATATTCACATATTGTCTAAACCAAACAACTAATTTAGCCCAGTTGTAGTATTCTTCTTGTAGCGGCTGTCAGTTGAGAACAGCACAGACAAGTTGGAACCTGCTGGAGAGTCCTTACAGAGCCCACTCTCAGCTGGTGAAACGCATCCAAGAGTGGAGGTATTTTCTTGTTGAAAGATCTACTTGTGCTACAGCTGCTTTAAGCCATTTGGAGTAAATACAGGGTAATGTGAAATGAAAGTATTTTCTGAAACATGACCTATGTTTCATCAGCCCCAAAATGCCACTTTCAGAACAACAGTTCTCAGGGAATCAGCACAGACTGTCCTACCTGAGTAAATGGGAGCTCATTGCTCCAAGTTATAAACAAAATTAGTGCAGTAAATTTCCATAGTCACTTTCTGTTTCCAAAAGAGCAACTAAATTATAGTTTAAACTCAAATTTGTAGCAATTATTATTGTCAAATACTGAACAAAAATAGATCTGCTTTGAAAGAGTACTCAAACTCGTATAAAGCATCCAGGAATTTAGAAATTCTAGTGATATTCCCTCAATATAATCTTTAAGATATGAAACAGTATGAAATGGTTAACTGATGTACTTGAGCTCAATAATACTAGAAATATAAGGAGATAACTCTGAAACAAACAGGGGAAAAAACAAAATTTCTTGATTAGTCACCTTGATTCACACATTTAAGTTGGTGTTACATACTTCTTATTGCACTGATGGTTTTCTGTTGTAAGACTAAAATGGGAAATAATATTTTCAAGGCAGAAAATAATATAGCCTGTGAGTGCCACATGGCAGGTGAAGAATTTAAAGTGTACTGAAATGGTCCTTGAGTCTCTTGAACTCAATGGGTGTGTTCCAGGTTAAAATGCAAGTAGAACTGCCATTGTTTTCTCCGAGTGCAGAATGCGACTACTTGAAACATTTAGATGTGACAGTGGTCAAATCGCAGTAAAAAGCTTTCTGTAAGGATCAGTGAGGTTTTAGCTGAATATATGTTTTGCTTTCTCTACTTTCTATGAAATAACCTTGAAGTTTCTGAAGGACAAAGCCACAGTATTTTACTAACAAATCTAACAAAACCAATTCCCGGTATTTCTCCATTCTTCTTTAACCACCATGTGCATAAGGATGCACTTAGAGAGTCAAACGAGCACTGAGATTTGGCATTAGCATTTAGCTCTACGGTAATCAGTTACAACACAAACCACCCACAAGATCCAGCACAATGTGCTTAGGACAAGCCTATGTGGCCTAAACAAAAAATTTCTACAGTATAGTGGCTTGACAATGAAAATCAAATGAGTGAGTTAGTAAATGTTTCCCAGATGAGGTCCTTGTTACGAAAAGAAGAATAAATACTAAGGAATACTGCCTCACTGAATGCAAAAAGTTAGTTTGGGTGACTGTGTTTAGCCTTTCTCTTCTTTAACTCCCCTGACCCCTTCAAAATAGTGTCTGAACTCGTGTTTCTAAAGCCTTCTCTGCTTTTCCTTTCTTTCAGTCAGCTCAACATCCTTGACAGGCTCATAAGTATACACTACGCATACATACTGCCAGGCTTCTTTCTGGCAATGTGGTTTTAGGTTGAAAAAAAAAAAAATAGTATGAAATCAATGTAATTTGAAATAAATAACAACATAAGTGAGAGGTAAAGCGCACATAGTTAATCTAAGCCTTATGAGATCTGACTTAGTTCTGCATAATTAAAGGAAACTTTAACAGATACCCAACAGTGTGGAGTGGGGAATGTAATATGTAATTCTTTAAGATAATGCTTTTTGAAAACTAATTTCTACATAAGTAATTTTGGATAAGTAATTTTTCCCTTTGTGTTTTAGTTTTCTACTCTTAGAAGCTAAGCTACTAATAGGATTAACTGGCAAGTGCTATGATGAATTACTTAATATTCAAAAAATACAGTCTTCTACGATTATAATGACACACAGATGTTGGAAAAACTATTTCATGTCAAAGCTACATTTAGCTAAGAAATTTTCAGCCTGAGAGAGAATACAAAGATCTGTTTCCTGGACAATGGGTTGAAATATTCACTGCCATTTCAGGCATTACTGAATGATGGCCTGTTTCAGGACTTTTCAGACGTCAGCAGTAAGGGCTACTTTCCGCAACAGCACTCTGAGGGCAGGAGATAAAAGACTGTTTATTCTTTTTTCACAGGGGAGGAAAACAATGACAAAAGCAGGAAGGCAGCAATAATGCAGAAATCTGGAAGTGATGATAAATGGTAGGGAGAATGGAGAAAGTTGTTCAAGTAAATCCATTCTGGCCCAAATCAGGCAGGTGCCAAACAAGTATATGAGACAATCAAAGTGCAAATCATCATTTTTCAATTTAGTAATTAAAGAAAATTTTAAGTTTTACTGAGTGTGATAAAAGGTGATTTGAAATACAGAATACCAGCTGAAGTACTTCAAACCTTTACAACACAACTTGGCATTGTTTTCCCTGAGTGCACCGTACAACACTTAAAACCAAGAAGGGACACGGCATTTGTTCAAAAGCATTGCTGCTGCACTCTGTGAAGTGCACTTAATTGATACCCATGTGTTACTGCTTCACTCTTGACATCTTGCAAGCTAGCCAAATAGCAAGTTGGTATAATCCCTGGCTTGGAAAAAATTTCAGGTAGCGACAAACAGTAAAAAACCGCACCTGAGAAGAAGCAGATCTTAAAATGAGATTTGCTTAACAGAATACAGTGAATGAATATTTGGATTTAAACATTAACTGTATGAGGAATAATTTAGTTGCACAAGCAACTAAAACGCATTTTAACAGCATTTCTCTCTGAAAGAACTACTTTTGTTGTTCAGTTGATTTAATTAATAAAAACCCCAACATTTTAGCCAGGACTGAAATAGCAGTGAGCATGAACACAAACACACTGCCCCCTGCAGCCAGGTCTCTGTCAGAATATCTCACATCTTGGATAATGGAACAGTCGAACCCAACCAGTTCCATTTCCCAAGAAGTTTAATCAAACAGAATACAGCTAAACAAATCATCATTTATCTGTTGACCAAGCCCCCACCATGTGGTATCACGCTGTCTTAGGCATTAAGGTAAATACAGCAAGAGTTAATCTCTCCCTCTAAAGCCTCTCATTTATCATTATAATTTACTTGATGAACAGATCTCTTCCATCACTCTTAATTGCTCCAATTTACACACCATTGCCTCACCAAGTCCTCCTGTTTTTTCATTTCAGTAAATCTTTAATAAAAAAGTAAATCAGTGAAGACCTTAGAGACAGTAGCATAATTAATATTCAAGGCCATCTTGGACCAACACGATCTGGTTGGAGATGTCCCTGCTCCTTGCAGGGGGGTTGGACTAGATGACCTTTAAAGGTCCCTTCCAACCCTAACTATTCCATGATTCTATGTTTCTTATGAAAATTGTTACTCTAGACAAACACAGGCTTTTAACAGGTCATACCAGCCAATACAAAGGTGACAGCAGTCAGATAATACATTAGACTTCTGCAAGGAGCATGTGTTCATGGTCACATTACCAGAACACAGACACTACCAGAACACTTGAGACAAGTACAAGAGTCTTTGTGCAGGAGAAACTCCAAAGCACAGAATGTGCCGCAACTTACAGGAGGAAGTACATCAGTTCTCAAGCCACAAGAGTAAACTTTCTAGTCATTCTTCACACATTTATTCAGTAATTTAGATTAATAAGATTGTTTCTGTGTAGAAACAGTAGATCGTATTCAGGAATAGGTACTCTAAGAGTTATGGCCAAAAAGTTGTACTGAAAAATAGTAAAGCTTCAAAGTTTAATTTTTCATCTGTCTTATCAGAGTGCTGTATCATCATTAAAAGGATGGATTATAAAAGGAGAAATCTTGCCAATTCCCAATAAGCCATTATGTTCATACAAATATAAAAAAACCCCTTTTTTATTTATTCTTCTCTGGACAACTACAAATAATATGTTAAATCAAAGATCCAGATTTCTAAATCACTAGCATCAGGAAATTTTACTGTCAGATATCATTCCTTTTAAAATTTTAACTAAAAGAAAAAAAAATCCTTCAAAACTGATTTCAGGTTCAACTATTTCAAGTCATTTCACTTGGAGACGCAGTGCTGGATATGTATGCTACACGCTAGAACTTGTGCCATCCTTAAATCTTATTTCCTTTTTGTTGTACATAATTTTTTTTATACATAAAGTTATGATCTATACTTGGTATTTGCCCCCCCCAAAAATATTCACCAAAGCTTATTAAAAAATCTAAGCTCTAAGGTAAATGTCATGTCAAAAGACTACCATTTCATTTTGCTTTCTAAGCATTGCTAGAAAGCCATATCAAATTTTTAAATATCAAATTAATCACCAAAAATAAGGTATTTTTTTCACAGAACCTTGGTTGATAAACTGATTGCCAGCATAGAATTGTGAATACAAATATTACAAGTTAATGTTTCAACTGTTGTTATAGAGGCTGGTACCTCCATAGCGCTGTTGCCATAGCTCCCCTGCCACTGAGATCATATCTCTTTATAATAAATAGGTAAATATACACAAAGTGTTGAGATGCATAGATATTCATCTATACACATAAGTAAGAGTAAACACTACAAACTTCCTCTTCAAAAAATACTTTTTGCAATAGTCAAAAGACCAAGAAGGATATAGAATCTTGTACTTTTTCCTCATATGGAATTAGATAGACAAGTATTTTTAATATTTGTATTTAAGCAGCATAAATCTCTCAGTATCTATTCAGAACAACACCTTAGTACAGAAAAGGTCTAGAGTAATAGAGAAAGCTTTTAAAAATAAAATTTTAAATTATAAGAATGCTTAAACAGGACTGGTCAATCCAATGAAATTAATAGTTATCCTCCAGCTTGCATGCAAACTGAAAAGCTCATAAACAGGGAGCTTGGATTGGAAGCACAGTATTTTTCATCTCACCTGCCTCTGAAGGCAGCTAATTTCTCAGTCATTCTGAAGAGCATTGTGTGTTTAGGGACTATTTATTCAAAGGTGGATTCAGAGGAGGGGCAGAAAAACATAAGCTTTCATTTTTACCAAGTCACACTGCTTTAGGTCGACTGCCTGCTTCTTCAGAAAAAGGAAGCTTTTGGCATTTGTCAGTAGGCTCAAATATCTTGAAATGCTGAAAAGGTGAAACAAAAAACTTTCCCTGTGCTGCCTTCCTATGTCATCTTTTGTCTCACATGTTTCCCTCAGGGATGCGCAGGACATTTCTCTGAATAATTCATAAAAATCTAGGCAGAAACCAGCTTCTATTTCTGAACAAAAAAAATTGGGTAAGAAGCTGATTGTAGCTGTTCTAGTCTGCTCTATCTGGAAGAAAACTGGATTAAAAAGAGAAAGTAACAGAGCAAGCACAGAATATATATGTGTATGTATATATGAAGTACATAAACTTACACATTTATACTGGGGAAGGCATCTTTGTTCTTAAAGCTACACATTCCTTTGAGGGCAAATCCAAGAAGTCACACAGCATCAAGGTAATAAATCAACATGGAGAATTCGACTTTTAGTTTAGAATTAGATAGCAGAATGACTGGTCTTTCCTCTAGACTACGGTATCCAACTCTTCTCTTACCATGAGCCACCTTTATTTCCCAACAGCACTGAATATTAGGCAGATGCAAATGACTTCTTTTTCTGAAGTCTCTGTAAGGACTGAAATAGCCTTATTGCCTGCAGAGCCTTTTTATGTCCCAACACACACAGAAGAGAGAATTAAAAGCCAGAAAAAGACTGTTTCCAAAGCTATTTTGCTTATAAGAATTTAGATCCAAAACTCATAAGCTATGGGTTACCCACATCAAGTTAAGATTTCACAATACAATATAAGTTAAGACAAAAGCACTATGAACATGGACTCAAGACTTACCAGCCTCTGCATGCTTTTCACGTGGGTAGGACTAATAGATAAGGCCTCTTCATACCAGCGTTTGGCTTCATCGATATTTCCGCGAAGTTCAGCCACCTGACCTCTCATGTAGAGAACATAGTGTGACATCGGAAAGAGATTCGCTGCTTCCTGGGTACATGCTGTGGCCTCAGCAGGCTTCCCAATTCCTATGTAGACTTCAGCTGTGGAAGGAATGTGAGGAGCAATGAATGATTCTTGATTCATCATACCATGGCCAGATGGCGTCACATGTGCTGTATTTGTAAATAGTTTTATTCTATGCAAAGGCTATTTTCCTCAACAAACTTGGCAGCTTAAGAGAAATTATTACATAAATTATTTTTATTAATAGTTTAATAAAATCATTAGTTTAATAATGATTTTGATAAATTTTTTTTTTTAGGAAAGTTGTTTTTCTAAATGTAATAGGAGTGTGAACCTCTAAATGAATGTCTTAAACACCAGAAAACTCTTTATAGTTTATTATTTTAAAGTGAAGTCTGAGATTTTTCATTTTAGTTTTATTTTTAAGATGTGAGCATGCCAGTATTCCAGTACTGTTTAAGAATAGAAAACCCAGCACAAAACCGCACACAGAGATCCTAACAGTAGGTAAGGAAACACAACTAATTATGAGGTTTTCTGAATTTTACACGTCAGCTGTTAAGGAAGCAGTAGCAATTGCTCCAGCTACCGATCACTAAATGGCAATCCTCGTTCTAAGTTTTAGAGCAGAGCACTTTAAAAGAAATATAATGTTATTTGATATGAAAAGTTTCCTAGTTAAGATAGGAGAACATCTGAAATGCTTTATCAGCATTCAGATTTGACAAAATTTGTTCATATTTCCAAGCATTTTGTCTAAGATATCCTTAAGAAGCTAAGAACATTTAACTTTGTGGCTTTAAAAAAAAAAAAAAAAAAAAAGCTATGTTTAATTTAACATAAATCACCCCTGATGAAAGCAGTTGAGTAGCCTGACACACACTTGCCTAAATCAGACTGACTATAGGGGGGAAAAAAGGTTAATTCAGTACGTGATTAAGAACTAACAATAGAAGAAGTATTTGCCTTCAGTAGCTCTTATGACACTCTTCAACACTGCTACTTCACTAACCTGGCTTGACTATCTTAATCTCTTCCCGAAAAAGTGGGAGAAGAGGGGAACAGAGAGATACTAAGTGGAGGAAAAAGATATTAAAGGTTCTGAGTTGGGTTATCCATTTATTTTATGTTGGTATAAACCCTAGAAAAATTGAGCTTCAAAGTAATTGTTTAACTGCATTCTATTGTATCACACTGTACATGAGTCTTCTAGATTAAGGTTTAAATGAAAATGCTCCATCAAAACAGCAAAGTGATCTATCTCTGTTCAAGACATGCTTCTCACTGTACAGTACAGGCCACCCATCTGGGTTTAAAGGCTCTCTAATCGGGATCTCACACTGCAGTAGTGGATTTGCGATTATGCCTAAAATTCTGAATGGGATTGATGTTTGAGTGCCTTTAAAGGAGCTTTCATCAGAGATAATTGCATTAAACAGACTTAATAGTATCCCTAACTAGTCAACTTCAGTATAGCAGAGTGGATAAACCTCAACTTACACTTGATATCTGCTATGACTATTCATAATTATTTTCATGAAAATAAATTTATAGCAATAACTAACAAAAACTGGACTTTCAGTAGCAGTTGGTGAGTAGACGCAGTTTAAAGGTCCTACTCATTTTCTATTTTTTTAAACTGATTTTTGTCGGGTTGCTGGAGTAAATTATTTTCTTCCTCCTATCGATGGGAGAACAGGCCTTTTTTTTTTTACAAGAAGAGTATTATTTTGCTCCTCAGTTGACTTATTCATTTCACAGAACACATTCTGCAGTCTCCTTCTATTTGTACTAATGAAATGCTTTTTGATGGAAAAATGTCTCATCCACATGAAGAGCTAATGTGAAATTGCAGATCCAGCAACTTTTTTTTTTCCCCTAACCCAAAAAGAACCACTCTACCTAGTCAGAATAGTATTGCGTAACTAAAGAATAGCAAACCTAGAAGATAATGACGGGATAAAATTTTGAAATAAATATCTAAATGTGGGAGAAATTAATTTTTTCTAGGACTTTACTTTTACTAACTGTTGGCAGAATCCAAAGGGCAATTTGTAGCCATAATTTGAGAGTTGGACACACTAGTATAAGATGTGAATTGTACTGAGAGGGTTTTAAAAAAAAAAAATAAAAATTGGGAAAAGCTTTGGGTACTTCATTCTTGACTGCTTTTCTGAAAGCTACATGGTCAATATTACTATGTGAGAAACAAGATTTTAGTGAGTATAAAATACACTACATCATTTAGATGCTAACCATTTGAGCTCTTCTGGTTTTATTGTCTATTCTCCAGAATGATCAGACTTGAAACATACTTTTAAATACACACTCACAAGTTGCTCAGTGAAAAGATAGCTAGGAAAAATATAATTTACACAGACTGTAAAAGGTACTAAGTAAAAGCTACAATTATTAGCACACAATATGTAGAAACTAAAAATTACTTAAGTAGGTGATTATCTGCTACCACAATAATTCTAGACTGAAAAATAAGCAGAGATTGGCTAGTTTAATAGACTGCAGTTGAAATTCTGTATTTCTTGAGGGGAACAAGCATGGTAGCAATGGCTTTTAACACTAGCCAACAGAGGCTAAAATACTGCTTATAAATTAGTCTTAATGTTAGTGTAAGAGATGCTAAATCTTGCTGTCCTGCTTACAAACTGCAGCAGAGAAACTTGACAGTTATTAACACGTCTTCCTAAAAGTATTACATTTAAATAAAATAATTCCATTATGTTTAAAGTTATTATAGAGTTATTTGTAAAATAACTTCTCCTTTTCTCTACCAGAAGTTATGCTACCCCAACAGAACAGACAGTGGGCTTTTTGAAAAACTATGGAAGAATGAATAGAAAGTTGAACTTGTGGCCTGGTGTTAAGCGTGAAAGTTCATTCAAGAAATTTCTGAAACTGAAGGAGAGTTGTTCATTCTGAGATAATGACTTCAACTGAGAAAATGTTAAAACTGAGTAAAAATGTTAAAAACCAACATGGCAAATTCAAATAAATCAGTTGTGGAAAACTGACAAGTGCTAGCAGATTTTGTAGGAAAACCTCAGAGAGGAGCAGCAGTTTGAAGAGAAACCAGGTGCCAAGTCTGATGCGCTCTTCTCAGTGTCTCCACCTAGAGAATGCCAAGAATTCCTTCCAGCTCAAACCCTTCCAATGCTTACACGAGCATTTTATTGAGAAATCAATCTATTCTCCAGTCAAGCTGCATAGCAATATTGAGTTCAGTCTTGATGTATTTCTCAAAGGAGCATCACAGCATTGATCATTTAGGGATGAATCTGGTTTGTAACAGTGAGTTACTGGAGAATGTACTAATTGCAAACGTAATTTTGTTTCAACATTTAAGAAAATGAAACGCCTAAAAATGAAAGGCTGAATTACTCAATTACTAAATACAGGACAAAAATTTAAAAGCCAGTTACTGTATGCAAAATCAACTTCTTTGGACTGAACGCCATGCTCATTTACACTAAAGACAGCTGGAATGACACTGTCTATCCATAAGAAGCATTTTCTTTTTCACATTATATATATTAGTTTGGGTAAGTATATACCCCTAAGTTATGCATATATTAGAACTTATTTACAGAACTTTTCCATGTCTCTATAATCTAACAGGAAGAATAACTCTCTTTTTTTTAATTTATTTTAAGATTTAAAGCTTCTTAAGGATTCCCTCGCCCTCCCAAGAAGTAAAACACTGTACAGGGAGTCAAACAGTTAAATGTGGCACGAGTCTCAAGAAGAAAGCAGTTTCCCAATGGTAAATCTTCACTTTTATTTAAAGAACATGTGCTGTAAGTAAGGCGTTAAGTAATTTTATCACTGTTTTCTATACAAGTAACCCATATATACTGATGAAGATACCTTCCAGAATATCTGCTTTGTATCGTGCTTCTGGGAGAAAACTTTATTCTGAGTATTCCTACAGTAAAGAGTTTTTCTCAAGGTGCAGAGCATTTACTGTCATAGGACAAGTAGCTGAAAAACAGGATAGCTAAACACTCTGAAATGCAGCACAAATCACCAGCCTGAAGTATCAAGGATCATTCCAAAGCGGAGAGGAAGTAGACTTCAGGTTGCAGTACCCTCTCTGAAGGCAGACAGCAGCTCTCTTTCATCTCTTGCTTCTTTCTTCCATTGCTCCCCATACACATAGAGTCAGAGGCCTCTTCATACTTTCTTGTGTCCTTCCCCCGGATCTTTAACACTTTAGTTCATTCTGCAACCCAACTCTCTCCTACATCCCACCCATGCTTCCTCCTGCTGGGAATCAAGAATATGGCCTACAGACCATGCCTGCCAATATAGATATTTTTAAGAACTGAAAGTGGACTGTGCAGCAGATTGCAGCAGCAGACCTCCTAAGTGTACAAAAACTTGACTAAGCTGTAAACTAAAAAGGAATCAGCAAAGAGTTTTCAGACCCCTCCTTTGTGGGCAAAACAGTAGCAGTCACTTGCATGGACTGGATAATCAGCAACAAGACACGACTAATAAAAATTAAAAAACAGAAAATAAGCAGTGGAACAAGCTGTCATAGAAGGCTGAGAAAATATTATCATTATAGGTGCCAAGAGTTACTGTAGATGGCCATCTGTGATGGTTTATAAATATTTAAAATCAATGATGCCACAATGCAGGGCAGGTGACTACACTATGCCTTGGTGGACCTTACCTTGTTCTAATCTGCGTTGCTTTTGAGCAGCCCTTCCACTCTCAAAAGAGATCACTATTATTAATCACTATCATTTCTCGCTCTTTCCAATCTTCTGGACTTTTCCTCTAAAACACCAATTAATAACTGAGAGCCATCACACTGTAATGACTTTCACACAACAAAACTGTTAATGCAAAATAGGTAAATTAAAACTCTAAGAAATACAGCACTGCTTTCTTGAATGTATGGAGAAAAAAAAACTATGTCACGGAAAAATGCTCAGGTCTGAGAGTAGACAAAAGCAGAATAATTTCTGACTGATCTCTAAATTATACCTTTCTGAAGCAAGTATCAATAAAAACAATTGCACAGTTTA
This sequence comes from Tetrax tetrax, assembly GCA_009806455.1. NCBI lineage: Eukaryota > Metazoa > Chordata > Aves > Otidiformes > Otididae > Tetrax > Tetrax tetrax. The sequence continues at coordinate 75,196 of WHYT01016350.1, read as the reverse complement.
TATTTTTAACTGTGTAAAAATACATGGGATCATAATTTTCTGGTTAAAATTTCATGTAACAGCCACTTACAACAGTGCATTTAGCTTGAAGCTTGAAGCAGCATAACAATACCAAATCCACTCATCCTAGGTCTTTTACATTAATGAAGGTAGAAGGAAGAGAATTGAATAAGAGAGCATTATCACAGCTGCAAGGGACAGGCTGCTCAGTAGTAATACTATCCTTTTTTTGCACATATGCAGAGTTACTTATTTCCAGTGATAACGCTTTTTCTAGTTGCAGGAACTCTATGCAATAATCTTACAAACATCTTTTTCCAATCAATGGAATTAGGGTACCTGAATTTCCACATGGTAAGATACTTAATGTACTTCAGAAACTGCATTCTTCATGGATAAGGGAGAGTGTTGCCTTTCTTCTACAGAAGATATGAATGAACACACTGATAACAGCTGCATTTTAAAACTACTGCCTTATCTTACATAAATGATCTTACAGATGAGCAATGCTAATGTGCTTTTTATTTCTTGACGTGCTTCAGTGCCACACACAGACCTGGAGAAAGTTCGATCTGATAAGTGATAAAAGATTCAGAATGAAACCAACAGATTTTTGCAAGTCCTTAGGCTAGCAAGAAAGCGGAGGGGTAAGAATATGAAAGAATTTTACTTTCACAATACCTGCATGAAGCCATATTTGAGCCAGAGTCATCCAAGGATGCAGGGGACCTTGTTTAGGGGCACTGCTCTGCAGAGATGAAGCAACTTCAGACAGTGCTTGCTCCACTCTGGAAGCTGCTATTGATGTGGCATGGACCGAACCTGTAGAAGTAATAAAAAACATTTACCATCATAGAAAGAATTAAGGCCATATATGTTGCATAAAACATTTAATCATAACCCTTTTCTTAAGGAGTTTTACTCCAAACTCCTCAGGACTTAATTTACATGTACTGTTTTGGAGAAGTTTTTTGAAATGTCAGGTTAATTTTCCTTGTTATGAAAGCTTTCATACTGGACTGAAAGACTATATAAAAAAACACACTGAACATTGGTAACTATACCTGACATATTTTTGAGTTGCTACTATGAATATTCTCTATTAAACTCGACTGGCAATGTACGATCCAAAAAAGGGTTTGTGATGGTATCATACACTGTAATCTTCAGGTTGCTGCATACACTTTAATGTTAGTAATTGCTATGTCTTTCCATAGAGTGCAATTAGAGGACTATTTTAAGACTAATATCAGTACAAAAAAAAAGAGAACTAAAATATACAAGATGATCACAACAGACCCCATCACAAATACACAATTAAATTGCACTGAATGTAAACCTTAGCTAAACAAGGCGGCTGAGTTAAAATGCCTTGTGGCAAAAAAGTCCCTTGCATAAAGAACATTCCCAAAACATACTACGTAAAGGATAATTCTTGTAAAAGGAAGCATTTACAAGGGAGATTAGAATCTCATTGGCAACTACTATCCTTTTCAAAGTTCCAACCAAAAAAAAAGCTCCTCAGACTGGAGAATATCTAACGGCAACTGTACGTTGGATCACAAATTACTGACAACATATTTAGTCAGTATTAAAAAAAAAAAAAAATCAAGACCATAAATATTTTAAGCTACACTCGTCCTTGTCATCTAAGCTTCAACATATCTCTAGTTGTTTTGTAATTACAAATTACAAAATCTCAGACTGACTAGGCCTGATTAATAAATAACGGAAGTGAAATTTTTCATAGTGGATCGGATGAGAAGTCTTCTAAGCCCATCAGCATATCTGTAATGGTCAACAATGGCACGTACCTCAAAAGAAAGTACTGAATCTTGTAGAGGTTGAACTGCACCCACAAGCTCATCCTCATCACTAGCAGTTAAGAAACAAATGAAATCTTTTCTCTTAATATCACAAGTTTTCTAAGAATTTTAACAAGAAGGGATTTGCCACATAAAATATACATTCTTAAGTGTGACAAGATAAATCTGCAAACGAGAAAAGCAGAAGAAATTCCTACTACACAGATCAGTGAGAAGAGGAAGTTTGTCTGAAAGCGTGCATCATGTTTCCCTTAACTGACAGAAACAAGGGAAAAGTAGCACCGGACATAATTAGCATCTCATATGTCATTATGAACAAGGAATTGCCCCGAAGGCCTGAAACAGTATCTGGCCGTGGAGTTTGCTTTCCTTTACTGGTGATGAAACAACCCAAACTCCAGCTTGCAGAGTTGAACATTCACTAAAGTTTTTGTGTGTCTTATCTTTAAGGCTTAACTTCTGAAGAAATATAAAAGGGAAGTCTAAGCAAGAAGCATGTGGAGCGTATTCCAAGAAAAATACTTGCAAAAGTACCATACATAAAGCACTAGTCAGCAGTAATCCTTTTCTTGTCTGACATCCACTTCTGCAAATGCACGTCACTGCAGCAGCCTGTCACTTGTTAGCCTTCCAGGGACTAGTAGTGAGTGAGTCTCCTCATCTCTCCAGAAGAATTTGTAAAGAAAAGGTGCGATTCACTGACACAAAGGATATAATCTAATCCTTTCATTCTGAAAAGCAAGTACTCAATTTAGTATTAAAAAGAACCTATATTTTCTGTTACAGCACTGGTTGCTAGCGAGGCCACAAATAATTTCATATAGAAAGTGTGCTGTTAGATTTTAAACCTCTAGTACTTAACCATAAAGAACATATGGTAATACATTATTAAAACTTTTTGCACATCAATTTTTCTATAAAAAAGAACTATACTGTGATAAAATTCTCACGAGTTGCAGTGCCACTTATATTAAAGTTAAAAGGGAGTGGATACCTTGCGCTTCCTCGGTAATTAACTCTAATCCTGGACTTTATTTTGAGTGGCAGAAAAAAAGAAAAAGCTTAAAAAAAAAATCTTTCTAGAAAATTTTTCGAAGTGTTACTATGCAAAATGGTTACATTTCCTGTTTAGGAAAAAAATATCCCTTAACATATTGCAGCAATTAGTTCTCTGATGAAAACACACATACAAATAAAGTCTTCAAGTTTCCTTATTTCAATCAAACTACCAGAAAATAGTTACCTCCTATCTTTCACTAAATTAATACAGCCGATACAAAAAAGTATTCTAAATTAATCAAAAATATTAACAACCTAAAATTCAACGTGGACCAAGTAACTTAACTGTTTTAGAAACTCAGACTGCAGATTATTCAACATAAACTACTAAATTTAAGCTGCCTCCAAACAACATCCCAAATAAGTGGATTCTTGGGGCTTAGGTTTGAAGATTGATGTTAAGCAGCACACAAACAAACTCAATGTAATCTCCTGCAGGCCTGTTCGGAAATCCTAGCCTGCTTCAGTCTTACTTAAAATGTAGAGAACTTCAGATGTTGTGAAACAGCACAAAAGCATCGAGAACTGGGCTTTTTTGTTTGGTTTTGTTTCTTTAAAAACCATCCTTGCAGTGGCCATTGAAAGAGATAGCAAGCGCAGGGGCTATGCAGTTTCCAAAAGGAGGAGGGATGGCCTCCAGTACAGCCTTGCATATCTCATCAGCACAGCCACTGTATCCTTTCTCACTCTTTCATATCTTTGCTATTACTGTTTTTTCCTTCTTTCTTCCTTTTTAAAATAACAGTAGTCTTTTGACACTGCTCAATAAGGCATCTTTCCGCTACACTGCACCCATGCTGAGAGCTCTCATCCACAAACCCTGAAATGCTTCTTTAGCACTGGCACCATTATCTGTCATCTGACTCATTTCTGCCTCCTTCTGTTGAAACACAATTAGTAAGCTTTCATTCTGCAGACAACTAAAACTTATATAAAGAACATTTACTTAAAAGCTTTTTCTGACCTTTCTCCAAATTGTATTCAATCCTTTTCTTATTGGAAGTAACTTACCTGAACTATTTGTTCCTTGTTCTAACCCAGGGGTCCCTGGATTCAGATCTTTATAGTCACATTACAACTGTAAAATGTGTAGTAATTTCAATTACAACTGGTAAGGATACATAGTGTTTTGTGAGAAACTGAGAGTGAAGAGTGGATCTTAAAGTTTGCTCAATGCCTCACAGATCCAATGTAGCCAGTTACTTATTTAGTGGCTCCCTGTTCGTACTGTCATAAGCTCTGCTCTGTTTTCCCAGCCTTATCTGCTTTTTCTTTCTTTGGTCTGTGTTCACTAACATATTATCACTTTCACTGGTACAATTCACTCAGTTGTAGCTTCCTTCAAATGCTCAGACAGAGTAGCAGTAATTTCTGTTTTAAAATCTTACTGTATCTTTCATGCACGCAAATATCCTTGCTCTTCCCAAACAACTTCTAGATCTGCTGTTATAGCGAGCGTCACACTTGAGAATCAAGAAAAAATTCCCTCAAAATATCATGAGCAGTAGAGAGTTTATTTTGAAATATACAGCCATGCGGTCTGGAAAGGTAATATATCACCAAAACGGATCCTGGCTACTTTAATTTGTTTAGTTTAGTTCTCAAGCTTGTTTATGCTACAACGGCCAAGTGTGAAACAAGGACTGACTGCAAGATCTACAATTCACTACTTAAATTACTTATTGATTAACATCTGGACTCACAATCACATTGCACACCGTAAAGTGTGACAGAAGGTCTGAATCATAGGAAAATGTTTCTAAACCAAAGAGGTGTAACTCCCACTCAAGTTTCCTATAATTACATTTGTCTAGAATTTAGAGTTTCTACTCACTGTACTAACGTAGTATCTGGAACAACCATGGTTAGGTCAGTGTTTCAATTAAGTCTCAAATAGAAAACCTACCAACAGCCTCTTACAAACACTGTTTAACAAAGGAGTTAAGTAATCTCCCAGAAAGCTTTCTTTTCCAAGTCACACCTACAGTTCAACTTCTGTGAACAAGTGTTCAATTTACTCTCTTCAGGCTCTTCTTAAGACAAATATGATACGAGAATCTATATGAAACCCATCTTTTAAATACCATTTATAAGTCATCCTATGTAAATCAGTGTGTTACGACTTCTTCAGTTCTTTCCTTGGTCACTTCTCAATAAATTTTTCACAATACAGTCTAATGGACAGGAACTAAGACATGGACTCTATCTGCACTTAATTGGCATGCAGGCTTGGAGAAAAACAAAATCACTTTGCTATGTATATCTAATTTTCCTTCTGAAAATAAGTAAAAGAATGAACTGTCATTCTTCATGGAACAGCTTCATATCAACTGACAAAAACACTGTACCGGGATTTCTTTTTAAGATAAAAGAGAATATTACTAAATAGTTTTACATTCATCACATTTTCAATGTTTCAACATTCACATAAAGAAAAAAAAAATGCTTTAACAGCAATGCTCATGCAGGAGAAAAGAAGAAAAACCCCATGACTTTCAATTTTACATGCACACAAAACTGGCAGTAAGAACATTAGTGGTGTGACACACAGAGAACTCTATGCTAAAAAGAGCGATTGCATGATACGAAGAGGCAGTAGCTTCTACAGGACTAATACATCACTGAAGTGATGCATTTGGTAAGATAGATTGACAGGTTTAGCCGAAAGTAACAATTTTTCCTATAAAATTCATCAAATGTCTGAGACAGTTTTCACAATCACAAATTACAAAGCTAGTTTATCTTTTGGTACAAAGTTATGCATGGAGACATCAGTGGTCAGGTGTGGACAGCATCACTCATAGAGCATCCTTCCAGCTCTTTGAAAAAGATTTTCCATGCTTAGCCACTGTCAAACATGCAGTTTTACATATCTCCTCCACCAAACTGGTCTCCTGTACTACCTCATAAGAATCTATGAAAAAGTAAAGTAATCAATGTACAAATATCTCATAATTTACTATTGAAGGCTAAACACATAGCTTTATAATGTAAGTGGTTGGAGAAAGAGAACATTATTTCACACACTGGTGAAAGCAGCAGTTATTTTTGTTGATGGATATTCATAATTCTCTCTTATTTAGCTTGTTTTTATAATTTCATTATTTTAAAGTGTATTCTTAAGAGATTTATTGTACAAGCAAAATTTGTACCACAAGAAGAAGTAGCCGTTTATTATGACTCATGACAGCAGTTGCAATGTTGCATTCTGGACCCACATACTCCTTAGGAACAGCAGTGGCATAAAATCTTCTCTAATACAACATCCTGGCAGCTAGCCATTATATTATACAAGATCTTGCTAATATGTCCTTATTTGCAGTCCTCTAGAAATGAATACTGCCTCTTTAATTATTAAATGCAAGTGTTAGTTGAGTGCATTCAGATCTCATAAGATTACAGCCCCTGGGGTGACTGAATGGGCAAAGAGCATCAGCCTTGCTTTACACACTATCAAACTTCCACTAATGATGGACAAAACATGTACCTTTTGTGGAAAGGAAAAGGTGATTTAAGTCCTTAAGAAATTAATAGAACTTTACAGTGAATACTACTTACAAACTGAAAAAAGGAAGTAAAAACCATGAAAGTAAGCGTCTGATGGATTGCCTTTGAACAGATCAAACCACAAATTAAAATGCAAAGTAAGAAGGAAGGAAAAAAATTATATATATGTATATATATATATAAATCAAGAACTCCAAGAAAGTCAGAGGATTTCTGATAATCTTCAAACTGTAAATCAAGTTTACAAGGTTTCAAAAGACAAAAAAAAATAAATAAGAGGATTATTGTTTACAATAAATATTTTAGAGTCTTTGCTACACCTCTAAAATCATGTTCCCGTTCAACAGAAATTGGAAGTCAAGTCAATAATACACAGTGCCTTTTGCTTCTTCCACTAGAAAATGAGTTGAACTAAGCAAGATAAAGAACATGAGATTTTCAGCCCTAGTAACTATACTAACATGCTAGAAGCATCTAGGCAAACTTCTACTTACTCAAAGACAGAGAGCTTTAACTTTCATTAATTATTTACACTATACAAAGGACTCCAATATCTTTTTTCATGGTTCTGCTACTTCTCATGCATATGAAGTAGCATAGTAGCTTCCTCAGGGAAGCTCCTGTCCCTGAGGATACAGTAGCTTGGAAATGGAAAACTTGGGCTTTACATAATGGAATTCATGCTTGGGCTTCTGCATTCTTTTAGTTTGCCCTCATTCTTGAGTGGCAAAAACTTGTAGCTCTGCAAAGAACAAGTAATTTAATGCGAACCGGTATGCCTACTGTGTATACAGTAGATCTGAACAAGTTCAACTCAACGAGACTCAAACCTGTAACAGCAATCCAAATGCTTCAAGAAGAAAGTCAGACTTCAACTAGTTAAAATTCTGTAGGACGCAGATTTCCTGGAATTTAAAGGAAGCGCTTTCCTTAATTTCCAGTTACAGGCTTAGTTAGCTAGTGTTTTCAAAACACTTATGTCAGCTTTTTATTTTACATCTCATGTCAGCTATTTTAATGAGTGAATTTTGCTGATACTCAAAGATTTATTTTCTACTTTTTGTTAGGAATTAATATCTTTGACATGATATCAGATAAACGCTGGGTGTCAAAATGAATTTCTTAAGATTGGATTATAGTAAATGCAGTGACAAAAACAGCGCTACGCATAAAGTTATGAGTGAAGGACGATTTGACAGAGATGAAAAGGAGTTAAAAAGAAATGGCTGGAAAACTATGTTGATTTTACCCTGCCAACTGAACTACTCTGGCAGCATTACTGTACAGTTTGTATTTAAACAACATGGGGATTGATCTTACAGCACGTTGAAATTGGTATCATTTCAAATGAAAGAATAGCTTTTGACTTGAAATAGCATAGTGCTGATTTTCACTGCTCTAATACCTCTGAATCATTCCAATATGCCCTACCTGCAATAGGAAAATACACACTGATATTTGGGCAATTATTTCCTTCATGTGAATTTTCAGGGAAGGTTTTGGATGCAAGTAGCTAAAGGCTTTCTGAAATGAAATAATTAAAAAGAAGGAAGTTCTGTGGAAAGGACAGTCTCGTTAGCCAAAAGAAGCCAGCAATGGTAATAATTTACAGCAGTAAATGCTACAAAGCAGTCTTGGCCAGTAACCTCTTTCACCAAACACCTACCATTTTCTGTTACAGTCATGGGAACAGAATATTAAATATGCCTGTAATGTTACCTCTTTTGGAATCAATAAACCAGTCTATTCTGATGAAACTCTTAAAACCCATTCAGAATTTAACAAAGCGCATTTGAAAGGTCAGATTTCACTGACAATCTGTTGAAACTTAAACTGTTTAAACATGGTTTATCAGTTATGAAGATTACCAGAAAAATACAGCAAACTAACATGCCCATCAGGAATATAAAGCCAATTTACAGGGAGAAGGTGTACAGGGCTCAGGAACTTGGTCACAGTATGGAGAAGCTGCATGGGGCCAGACAAAGATATCTGGTTTAGGATGAGGATGTGGAAGATGAGCAGATACAAACAGTTGGAGAGGAGATTCTGTTCTTGAGAGAGAAGATGAGGAAGTATCAGAGGCTAAAAAGCGAAACAAAGAGAATGATAAGGGTGTGGGGGGGCACGGGAAAGAAAAAAAGATCCAACTCATGGATGCCAAAAAATGCAAAGCATTTATTTCACCATTCAGTAAGATGGAAATGGCTTCTACATAAAATAAATATCACACCTTCTAAAAGCAACATAAAAAAAAATACCCTCTAGTCTTATGCACTCTCCTTCCATACTAAACTAGATTTTAAAAAAAAGAAACAAATTAAAGATTTCCCCCCCATGTTCTAATGCACAGATTTGTAAAATATATTTAAGAGGAAATAAAGACCAAAGTCTAAAACTCAGCTACTATTGTTTCTTCCTATGATAAACTCAGTGGACTGCAACCAACACACAATAAATTGAATCATCTGTTTTTAAAAAGATTGAGTGTAACTTACCTTAACCGAAACAGTCAACTGAGTCCCAGTTGATTTACATATTAATATCTATCTTTGGATATGAAATGTGCCTGCCTCCCTGTGAGATTTTACTTCAGTGATTGATTAATCAAAACTTTTATTTTTCTCCCTATTTTTTTCCTCCATCAATATATACAAATATGAGTGCATGCCACTCATGGTAAACCAGCTGAAATAGAAGGCAAACTTAAGTAGATTTGCCACAGCTATTGATCACAGCATTAGAATTAACAATTTAGCCTTGTAAGAAATCTACAACACACTCTTTTTATACTTCAAAGGTTATACAAATTTAAACTTGAATCATTTAATCATTTCTGATTATGGGACTGGTAAGAGCTCTATATGAAACTGGTTTTTAACACTCCTTCCCCCCCCCCTTTTCAACTTCTGCTTAATTGATACATCTAAAAAAAAAAGAATATTTTACACCCATTACAGCTAGATGTATTTTTAAAAGGATTTTAAAATTCAAATTGCACGCACATAAGACTTCAGATTAGAATTTTAGCTCTCATTTCTTGATACTCAGATTGGCCAAACTCAGACTAGACAGGCAAAAGGAATCATCAGCATAGGTGGCAAGCAAAGTTAGGAAGGGAAAAATTTCCATACGTTCATGTGTATACATACATACAGGTAAGTGCATACACATGGTAGCATTGTGCTGTATAAAGAGGAGGGGAGTAAACGTTTCTATCCTAAAAGGATTTTCCACAATACCTTTCCTGCATACTCCTATTTTAATTTTTTTTTTTATTTATTTAAACATGAAATTCCTTCTATATTTGTAAATACTGGAGATCCACAGAATTTGCACAGGAGCTCTTTCAGCCTATAAAGGTTTAATATCTCAACCATCTATTGTTTCTATCATCTACCTTCTGTGAGCAATGTTTTTTTGACAATCTGCTTAAAGTTTTCTCACTCAAACACTATGACAAGCTTGATTTCTTTTATTCTTATAGTACCATAATCTTTTAATTTCTGAAAAAATAATTATATAATCTTCTTAATGAAGAATTTTGGACAAAACATGGATATGGAGCATTTATATGTATACTACTGTATCAATACAGTAGATAACAAAGCTCTAGTCCTTACCAGAATTTGAGTACTGGTACTGCAACAAGGTTTTTCCTACTAAAATTAACAATTAAAAACAAACTAACAAACAAAAACCAAGCCCTCCCCCCAAAAAAAAATCTGAAAAAAGAGAGGCCCCCTGCCTACCCATTATCCACATTTACCTTTTGTAAGAAAAATAATCAAAAAGGGAATCCATGTTTTGAATTTCCCATCTTGTCCTCCTTAACAGTAGAGATATGCTCTAACAACACAGCTGAGATTCAGAAAAAAAAAAGACAAACTTCTTTGGAACTTCTAGAAAAATCAGAACATATGTATAGATCTTGTTTTCCAACCAAGATATTGGCTGCAGCATTTGAATCTGGGGCAAGCGTCTTGAAAAGCTGATCGTTCAAAATTAGGATTTATCTTTACTTAAAAGCATTGAGCAATATGCAGTCTTTAGAAAGCAGCAATTCATTATGCTTTCAAGTGTGGCAGATGATATAAAATAAGACACCCCGAAAGTGCAGATCAAGAGCTTTCTGTCCTCATGGGGGAAAAACAAACAAAAGCCCACAACTACCTTGCAAAAAAAGTCCCACAACACCTCTTCCAACAAGCACTTTTTTGAAGACATAAAAGAAATCATCTGTATCTATGTCTATCTATGTATCAATAGGAAACCTTTAAAATCTAGTTATGTCCTTAAAATAAAACAATGGGCTACACTAGAATACAGAATGATCGCTACAGAATGATATAATATTATCTTATACATTTTAATTATACAAACACAAGACGACAAAAAAAATCCACATTAGGGGCAGCAAGCTAAATTACGCCATACGTCAGACCATATCATATTGCAATTCTTTGAAATCAGGTGACCTGATCTTTGTAATCAAAACACACTCTAGCAAGCACAGAACACTTTCTATTTATTTACTGACATGATTTCAAAATTGAGTGAACATTCGACCCAACTTTAACTTTCAGAAGTTAAATATCTAAGCTGGATTTTTCTCTGCTGCACGCTTCTGATATTAAACAGAGAGACACATCACACATTTCAATGTGTCTTAATTTATGGGTCAGTGTATTCTAATTCATAGGCTGGCAAGTAATAGCATCATCATGCATGGCTCACTTGATTATATGACTTTTAAGGCATATCAATTTGCATTGTGATAATTGAATATATTAAAATAGGCAAATTACATCTTATAAATATTTACTGACATGTAACAATCTCAGCTTTTATGTAGTGCACCTGTACATCACAATTTTTGATGTTTGTATAAAAATATCACAGTATATATGATTTGTAATAAATTTTGCTTTTTTTGTCAACTTTTTTTTTAAAGCTATGTCTACATTAAGTAACCCACCCATGTAATTTTTATATATATATTAGAGATTTAAAGAAATTTAATTAGTCACAATATATTCAGCTTTTTTGAGATAAGAGTTTTCCAATTTTTTTCTGATTTACTGTTTAAAAAGATAATACGTGCAAATACCAAATGGACAGAAAAGTACAGGACTTCGGTAAACAGGTTAGTTCAACACACTAATTTTTAGCCCTTTCAAATACCTCTAAGCTGAGTAACATCCATACTACAGATATTTTAATTTACAGAGAATATGGTCAGCAAGTGCTCCATAAGTAAAAAAGAAAAAAAATCTTATATCGCACAATGTCTATTTCCACTTACATGACAACAATGAAAATATGATTTAATTTTGCAAAATAAAACAAAAAAATCTAATGCAAAATCCAGCTATGACCAGACCATTTTACCTATTTTATTGTTCAAATGCAGTTCTTACCTGTTTCAGGATCACTGAAATCTGGTAACGTAATTGTATTAAGCTGTCGTCTATCAGCAATAGCTCTGTCTAACAGGCTGCTCCCACGTCCGGAATCACTGTAATGTAGTATAGAAATTGGAAGCTATTAAATTATAAAATTATATACTGAGATAACAAGTTGTATGCTGCCCTCCTCCCACAAAGGTTCTTGCTATAAAAGTTCTTGCTATGAACAGATTTAGTATCAAGCACCACTAACCACTCACAGTACATTAAGCCAGCTGCATTAAAACAGAATTAAGCTGAGCAAAACTAAATCCATATTTACTTCAGCCAATTCTGTTTTCATAATTAATAAAATGACAAAGGGAACACAGGCTTTTAATTTGAGGCACAGCTAACAGCTTTACAAAAAGGATTTATTGTACCTTACACTTTTGTATAATATGAGGCACAGCTCTCACTGGAAGTCGAGATGGCAGATGTAAGTTTGAAAATCCACACTTTTCCCAGACTGAAGAGAATCACTAAACTCAGGACATCTATTTTTAGATAAAGATGTTATAAAGATGCCACAACTACATTTCATATTAAGAGGCATCACTTTCATCTCTAGAGTTTTGGTGGTTTGTTTTTTTGGTTTTGTTTGTTTTTTAATATACACACACATACATAATGTTGAACTTGATCCTAATAGCGCAGTAGGAACATTTTGAACACTTCCAGCACCTCAGGAGCCTAAGCAGTAGCAATTGTTTTCACTAATTGCTCTTGTGGATAAACGCACCTAACTTCTGCTTTAGTTGTCCCTCAGGATCTGTCCCTCAGGTTTCCTGTTGATATTATTGCTGGAAAACTAATTGCTCCTAGAACTACTATTAAAGATTCAGCAGAAGAGGAACTGAAGAATTATATGCTCCTTCTCCTCAAGATGAGGTGAGTATTGAGAGACACTGAGAGAAAATTGTGAGCAAGTACATATGGGCACTCCTTTAACATTCTATGCCTAAAATAGAAATTTCATTTCCAGGATTGTAAGCCTAGCACTATTCACTATCAATTAATACTTTTTTTAAAACCTCATTTAAAAAAAAAAACAGAACAAAAACACCAACAAACTTAAAAATAATTAAGCTTTAAAGCAATTGGGCTGTTAGCCCAACTTAGCAGAGTGCAAACTTTTGTCTGATTCTCACCAAAGAGAAAAAATTCCACAAAATTCCTAGCTTAAAGTAAAACCTGAAAGATTTTAATTTAAGCTGCAAGACTGGAATTCAGCACATCTTTCCATCTGCCTTAATTTAAGAATCCCCTCTCAAATTTGAACTCAGAGAAAAGCGAGAAGCTTTTCAGCAACTCTAAAGAGTTGCACACTTCAAAAACCAGTGAAACAACTTCCTCTCTTTGTACAGCTATTATTAAAATGGTATAAATAAAATTCTGCGTTACTGTAACATTACTGCATGATTGATTTCCTTACAAAATGATGCCATTATAGAAATCCACAGGAAACAGAAACTTTCTGGGACACACTATCAGCTGTAGTTGTTACATCAGTTGGTGCACATTTTCTAGTAACTGCTGTATTAATTACTTCCTCAATCCACAAGCAATGACATGCCAAATGTTGCTGCCAAGGAGAGCCAGGGTTAGCATAAGTATCTTCTAAACACAGCACTGGCATTGTGGTTTGTTCTGTTTTCCTAATGCAAACTAGGAACTAGAAAAAACTATTTTCTAATTAATATCAAGCATGAGGCTGAAGATAAATATTTAAACCTTCCAAGCCTTGCACCACAAAATAAGTTTTAAATTCATATTAACCGTCTCATGAGGAAAATGTTCGTATGTCAATTAAAGACAATAGAAAATTGTTCCAAATCAGCTGAACAAAGTTAAGGCACCGTGCTGCATCTAGTCCTTACTTTGTATAGTATGTCTATTCATACATAATTTATTTTCATTATTAAAAGATTATTGAGGACACTGAACCACAAGTTTACTCCACAAAATCTCATTAATTGCAAGAAGAAAAATTTAACATAAAACACAGCTTATCAAAAAAGCGAGTTCTTATCTCATTGGGGAAAAGATACATCACAATTAATTTTCAGTCTAAATCAGAATAGAAAAAGATGTATCAAATAAGCATAAAGGATATTTAAATCTTTGAAAAACAACATTCCAAGGTTTCAAATTATTAAAAAGACCTTTTATTATTAGCTTAAAGAACTATTTTTAAAAAGCTTTAATTATTTCCAGTCTGAGACACATCCTTTTCAAACAGTGCTTTCAACAAAATGAAGTATGCGTTAAAATTACAGAGGTTGAAAAATTTAAATTTTCGCAACAATCCCACATCATCATTCTTCACTACATCTGGAGTACAGTTGGGTGAACAGAACTTCACAGTCACATTTCAGGTCTGAATGATAATTTTTATCCCAGTTTGACAGATGTGTATCACCGTGACACAATATGGAGGTATTCAGCCCTTAAATTTTACATGGACCATCCAACGAAAGATTACAACTTGGTATCTGTATTCACTGTTTGAAATAACTCTGAATGTATGATTTGTGAAAGCTGTCTCCTTCCACTACGACACTTATCCACAGCTCATATCCATTCCATTCCTAATTTGATTTTAATTTGTTACCATGAACCAGAACTTCAAGAAGAAAAGCTTTAAAAGTCAAGATTAAAAAAAAAAAGCAGTAAAAATGATCAGATGCAAAGTAGTCCTCATTAATTTTTCCACTTAGATGTTCTTGAAGGAAAATGGTGATGTGAGTTTGCAAACATTGCTGTTTGAACCTGACACAGCCAAGACCAAGCTTTCATAGTCACTGCTGATGTCTGAAGGAAGCATTACTTAACGTTTATTTTACACAGCACAGTAGCTCTTAGCACAACAACAACAACAAGAAAAAAAGTAATGATAAGCTGTGATTAGAGCCCTGATCTGTGCAGATGATGTAACAGTAGAGATGGAAGGTGAAAAGTTGTGCTGGAGTACATGCAAAGCCTCACTGAAATTAAGCTTACATAGAAATTGTAATTCTGCACAGTACAGCATTCTGACAATAAACTCTTAAACCCCACTCGCCACACACATAACCACCACCCACTAAATTAGAAAATAAATTCTCTCCCAGGTCCTTGTTGCTAGCTCAGTGACTTTGAGTCGAAAATGCCTCATCTTTCTGTTTGCTGATATACTTGCTTTCTATAACCCCTCTGCTGACCTAATATTGCCCTGAAAGGTTACTGAGCAAACTACCGAGCAGCCTACAACGCTACAGCATCTTACCTTGGGTTAGTGAGATTGTAGCAGGATTTCCAAATCTGGAGCATGTGTTTACAGGTAAGGAGTGCTTCATCTGGGCCTCTGCACAGGGACTCCAGTTTGACTTTTGTAAACAGTAATCTAGTGAAAAGCAAAAGGAAATTAGAAGAGAAAGAAAACAAATTCCAACTCAAGCAAAACATTTTTAAAGATAGTTAACATCACACCAAACTGGAGAAAACATAACATCAAACACATCGTTAATTTGTCATTGTTTCATGAAGGAACTACAATAAAGCCAAATATCAAACATCATCACAGTAATAGTGCTTTTTACAAGATGGCCTTTTCAATTAGACAGAAGCAATAGTTGATAGAATTTTATTTTTTTTTAAGTTAAACTAGACTTAGTGAAATCAACAGGACCAGTAAAACAGTACCTCATATGTTGAAGAGAAGAGAGACATATTCACTAAAGAAAATCTTTACTATTTTTATGAAAAAAGAAAATATTTGTCATTAACTGGCTCAGATCATGGTTACCTAACAAAGAACTCACAAAATAAACCAACTCAGTAGTGATGCAAGTACTATAACATCAACTTCTATTATAGAAAATGGAAGAGCCTATACTGAAAAAGACAACAGTGGACTAGACAGATTCTTGGGAGGTAATCAGCACTGGTACGGTCAACAAGAAAATGTAGCTCCACTCTACATTATGTTGCCATCAGCAGGCCCTGAAATTGATGCTTGACTTGAATTTTGAACTTTTGCAAGTGGCAATCTGAAGAAAGCATAGTCATTAAATACGTAGGAAATTATTCATAATGGAAACAAACATGTTTGCCAGAAACTAATTCTGATTTCAAAGTTCATGTTTCTAATGGCATCAAGACAAATAAAGTGCATAGCCTGATATGATGCCAACTGCATATTTCTTTTACGTTCCATGTATCATTAGAAGGCTTTCCACAGAAATTAACTTTGACACCTCCCTGGATAACTAGAGAATATAAATGCAATGTGACAATAAAAGAGCTAGTCAATTGGTATGCACATTTATAGGAGTCACAGCATCTAGGAACAGATAATACACTGGAAAAATACTAATTCAAAAGCAATTTTTAGTAAATTGCAAGATTAAAGAGCACAAAGCAGGAAGAGAGTATGCATATAAAACTGTTAGCCTACTTTCTGTTTTTAAACCCAGGTGTACTTCGGCATTTTATTCTGGTGCAACCTTAACCATCCTAAGTGAAAAATTTGTATGATTGGTCATATGGTTTGTGTGGGAAGACTTGAGAAGGGTGTAGAGGGTGGGCATGTGTGAAAGCTCAGAACTTTCTTATCCCAAATACAAAATTCAAGGCTGCTAATAGTAACTGCAAACTGCCAGAGGGTTTTCTCAAGAATGAGAAACGACATCAAGTTACAGTAGCTAAAGCTTTAGTGTTACACTGAACATCTTTTGCAGAAACTACCCAGCATGTAAATCTAAAAATTAATCACACCACATTAATCGTACAATGTGTGTGTTGGTGGGACTGAGGAGGAAACCAAAGGCAGGTCACTGAGTCAGTTTAAGAGAATGAGCACCTGTGGATAAGCAAAGTAAATAAGGTCATACAGAGTCTCACCTGATGTCTTGTAGGAATGTGGAACAGAGTAACCAGTTACACTGTTTTAGCTTTCTTCCCATTAATAAATCGGATTTGAGTATAGAGGGAACTATATAGATAAAGTCATATTTCATTTAGCAGAGTAGTCCTCTCTAGATATTCCCTTAACTGTGACTATATCACTGGAAGAAAAAAATCTCCAGTCAAGAGAGAAGGGAAAATGACAAATAACATCCTCCTCCCCTCGCACTACTACACCTGTTCTACCCTTAACATGCGCATGCACACACCCTGCACAAACAACAAGACCTAGGCATCAAAACCCAAGCCTAAAATCACAGGAATCTCTCTCATACAATCTCTTTCCTCTTTCTCTGTATGTTAAATGAAGAGAGTACTTTTTCAGTTTGAAGAGCCTACAGAAGTTCAATTTTTTAGAAGCTGTGATCATAAAGCACTTTACAAAAGTTATGGAACATAATACAGTCAGAAGCACTGAATTTACAAGTCATTCTAGAAAGAAGATAATCATAATATATACCCTACTAGGTACAGTTTACAGAGAAACTGAATTTACATTAGCAGCCTTCAAGCACTTAAGACTTTCAGGAATTCTGTAGAGGAGAGAAGGCATAGGGTCAGTAAATCACTAAGATTCAGTCTGCAAGAGCTAAAACAAAAATTGAGCGGGAGATAGAAAGGGAGGAGATTTGGTTATTAAGAAATTATTTAAACATGCGTACAAATTAATAGGAGTCTGTGCAACAAAAATGGAAGACCCTGGACTACTAGTGCAGGATTCCAGGAAAAAATAGCAGAAGACAAATACACCTGTAAGAATTAAAGCAACGCATCAGAGTTTGATGCTGTTGAATGTACTTGATACACATGCAATATCATCCCTGTTTTCTTATGCATTATGGTAATCAAGGGGTCTGGATGATTGCACATTTCCCAAAATAAAAAGTATAATGGGAAAATATTCATAATTCTAACAAAGAAAGACAGCTAGTATCACTTTTGGGGAACAAGAAAAGTACACTGGTGTGGGATTATTCCCCCTAAACAAAAAATAATCTTTTGAATAGAAAAGGTTGCATTTATAAAGCCACAAAGAGCAAAGTTTCCCTGGATCCAAGAAATATTTTGACTACAAATCACAAAGTAACTAGGATACTTCAGAAAACTGAGATGGGATGTTAACAACAAAATGAAAATCTGCCAACTAAACATTTACTTAACAAATGGGGGAAGGAATAGAAGAAAGAGGAAGAAGGCAACGGGCAGGAGGAACACCGTGTGACAAACAGGTCTCCCAAATTAACTTAATTCTTCTAAGTTCCCCTGAAATATGGTTGGAGGTATAAATATATAACAAGATAAACAAGCAGCTCAGGGACAAGCATTATTAGGAAGGTTTTTAGAAACCGTGAGGTAGATCATCTTAAAAAAGGATTTTCTGAAAGGTGAGCTTCAAGCATTTGTGGAAACAACTCTTCTGGAATACAGCCTCCATTACTGATACAAAGAATTTTAAACTGTACAGGGATATTTGCACATCCGTTTTTAATAAACTATTAAAAATGATGAAAAATGGATTAAAAATATCAAGAGATAGGATGACAAAAATCAAGCCGTACATTTTATCATGTATCATGAATTATCTCTTTGTGTCTGTTTGTCAGAGTCAGAGGTTTAAATTCCTGGCACATGGTGCAGAACAAAACATGACAGAGTACCACAGCATGGTGGGACAGCACTCATGACTTATAATGCAAGTACTAAGGAACAGACAATATTCAAAACAAAAACAAAGAGCAGAACAATGTGTGTCAGCAAAATGTCGAACGGGAATAAATATAACAGATGACAAGAACAGAAATCTGTTTGGGTCAAATCCTTTGGGGAAGGGAACCAAGTAAAACAGGTTCTGTTAAAGGCATTAGACTAATGAAGCATTTGTTCCAGCATCAGTGCTTGATATAGATGCAGATCTTTAGTGTGAGATAAAAATAAAGTGAATTGTATCATTTTAGGAGACTAACTACCCAGACACAAAATGGAGAACAAATCAAACTCTTAAGTGGAAAGGCTTAGTTATTCTTGGCGCTAATAGCTAATAAATTTATGAATTAGCTACTGAAGCAGCAAATGACTCTTTTTCTTGAAGACTGTTCTCACTAACTAATGAGGACATTATAAAACAGCTGTTCATAACCTAATCCATGTACTACTGGATTCTTATTTAAATAAAGAAAGCAAAGTCTCAAACAGGTTTATAACTAGGTCTTTGAATTTCAGCAGCATACGTTCAAATAATTTGACAGCAAAGGTTACCAAAGACATTTGAGATACAGCAGAAGTCTGGTGCTTAATACAAAGGTGCTGAAATAGATCCACATCTCAAGTTGAAGGGGTAAAATTCAATGTTTGACAAGGCAATAATGTATAATATTTTGGAAGTAAGACATCAGAAACATGCAGAGATCCTATCAAGAATAGCAGAGGACAGAGATGGGAAAGAAGAGGAAGAAAAATCAGCACAGAAAGCTGCATCTTAGGTACAGAGTAAAAAGTAAAGCTAAACTATACCTGAACAGGTTATTATACAAAAAAAGTTACAGTCTTTAAAGGCTTTTTTGTACCTCACTAGGAAAACAACAAAAAAAGTGTATACTAGACAGGGACAACAGGATGAAGGTTAAGGATATTCAAGAACGAACACCCAACCTCTACCATAATCCTTATCTATGTTGTCTCAGATATGAAAATAGTGACAAATGGAAAACTGGAACGCTTCAAAAATTATTAAAGTTAGTGTAGTCAAAAATAACACATTTCTCACAATTATGCAAACAGTGACACCTAAGATTGTCATTTCTAAAGTAAAAACTTTAAAGAAAATACCACTTCTGTAATGACTGAGGAAGAGCAAGTGGTTTTTTCAAGAGGGAAGGCACAGGTGAACATATACGATCTTAATAATGTGCAAAATGTATACAAAATAGTAGTCAAAAAGTGAACGGAGTATTTGATAACATTGTTAATGGAAAAACGGGTTATAGTTCAGTTTAATAAAGAGATTGTACCAAACAACCTGTGTAACAGTTATTCCAAATGAGAGCTATGTAACAGCCAGGTTCATCAAGGCGAGACAGCTGTGAAGAGGGCAGATGCAATTCTGGAACGTACTCGTTGGAGCAGAAGGAGAGAGTGCCATTGTACAATACTCTGGTGAGACCACATCTGGAATGTTATACATAATTCTCTTAATAACAATTAAAAGCACATACAAAAGAAATTTCAAATTGGAGCAGCTGCAGAGAAAGGCTACAAGGCCAATGAGTTGACTGGAGAGTGCAGAATATGAAAAATACTTAATTTAGTCATTCTAGCAAAAAAGAAAGCCAATAAGAGATAAAAACTCTATCTATAAATACAGATGAGACAAGCACCATGAAGCAAAAAGAACAATTTATCTAGAGGACAATGTTTCTACAAAAATGAGTATGACTTAATTACTCTTCCTTCTTCTCAGCCAGCCTGTTTCCCTTTTTGAAATAAAATATCCAGATGCTACAACCACCTTCCACAGTAACAGTCTTAGAAGAGAGATCAAGAGGAGTTAATTTGTCTTGAGTTATTAAGGATATTTCTATTCTGTAGAATGAAGTAAAAATTCAAAGTAGTGAAGACCGAGCTCTGCAATGCAACAAGTAACACTATTAGTATTGAGAACTCCTAGTTCTTTCAGTGAATAGGTATTGCTCATCTTGGGTGTCATTTTAAAACCAGCTGCTTTGCTTTTGGGATTGAGTAAACAATTTTTGCAAGTTGCTGTGCACCATATAAGCACTCCAGCTTGGATCAGCCATAGCTGGATATCTGTATTCCACACACTACCACATGGAAGGCACCTGCCTTTCATTCCCCGATTCCTTCTTCAAGTCTGCCAATATGACAGAATAGAATCTAGAATTCAATTCTTCCACCAGATCTGCCTGCTAGAGCAGTGTCACTCAATGCAGCGGTAATCAGGAGTCTCCATAAAGTCCCCCAGACTAAGAAATCTCCTACAGTAAACTTTATTTCCACTAAACAACTTCTTCTGGAGGGTCCATTTCCCCATATCCTGATCGAAACTGAACAGAATGCTCTATTTTCAGTTAGGATTGTGAATAAATATAATTATTATTCTCTTATTATATAAATTATTTACATTGTTCAGGGCTTGAAGAAACATAAGGAAGAGCTGTGCATAACACTGAACAATATTAGTCCTTCAGGGTAACACACCAAAAACGTTGCTGAAAAGCCTTTAAGGACTGTACGCAGTGAGGTCAAGCTAAGCACGGCCTTCACAACACCAAACAGCTATCCCACTTGCAGAAGCTAAAATTTAAAATGATACATCAAATCCACTTGTTTACAAACACAACTACCTTTGTTTTATGTTTAATCTACTCTAAGCAAACTGAGTAAGTTTTAAAATAACTTTTTAAGTCATTTAAACAGTTTGCCTTTATAACTTCAACTAATAGTATTTTTTACATGATAATCAGCTATTAAAAGGTAGGAAAGTAATTAATATACTGTGAGTCCCATAAATATGGTAACAGCCAACAAACAAGCCATGCAGAAAGTGTCAAATAATAGTTTGGTCTCCCTGACAACCACATTAAATTCTGCAATAGCTTAAATATAAGAATAAACTTTATAGATCAACAACTCTGCTCCAATAACCTGTTACTTACTAGAGCACAAAGAAAGATGACAAATACCAGTTCTGTGTGGAGTTATTTAATATTTCATTTTGATTTCACATTTAAGTACCTGTTTTATATACCCCACAACTTGAAAAATTCAAAAGAAGTTGTTCTGGTTTTAAACCTAGGCACTATGTTAAAAAGAATCACAAATAAGCCTCACCAAGTGTAAACCTATGACTTGTGAAATTTTAGACTAACTAGTTTGACAATGATCCTGTATTTAAAAAAAAAAAAAAAAAAAAAAAAAAAAAAAAAAAAAAAAAAAAAAAAAAAAAAAAAAAAAAAGCTAAATCACAAAAAGGGTGATGCAGAATGTAACATCACAGAAAGATATTAAAGTCTGAAAATATTTTTTTTAACAGACAATGTAGGGATCTTTTCATATGATCTGGATTTAAGGGAAAAAAATAACCACATTGATGTAAAACCTACATTCACGTGCATACATCAAACAGTTGCATCTCATTTCTGTAACAAACTGTCAAAATTGTTTGTGTAAATTAAATCAGGTTAACTGATGGACCCCACAGAGTAACTAAAGTGGAAAAGCAGTACGCAGAATGCATAAAATTAAGTTTGAACAAATATTATTCAATATTGATGATCTGAAAGAATCTACATCTTTGACTTCCCTAAACAAAGTGTTAGCAGGTAACTTCTTGCACTCAACAAGTACACGTACAGGAAAAACTTCCGATGACTGTTACAGAAAACATAAAAGAAATGAGGAAGCAGGAGGAAGCCAAACCTTAGCAAATTCAGTTTCTCTTAGTCAGTACATACTACCAGCAAGTGCCCTTCTATTAGTCTTGTAATTACTCATGAATGGTTTAGAAGAAAAAGGTTAAAACTAAAAGAAAATTATAGAGTTCCCAGCATTTACTTCATTCACAATCCAGAATTTAACAACAGTTTACTGTCTGTAAGTTTGTAGCTTCTTTTAAAAGGAGGACTGCTTTGAGACCCTTCACTTGGGAATTCCACTTGAATCCAACAGGACTCTAATTTATTTGTAATATACTTCCCTAGTGAAAAGATCCTTGTAAGAGCACAACAGGAGACTTTCCACATGATTTGTACAGCAGCACAGTTTAATAGCTCTCAAGCTGGACTTCTTTTTAAAAACTCAGCATGTAGCTATAGGAACAAATGCAGCCTTTGCACTCTAATGTGGAAATGGGTCACAGAAATAACTGATCGAGAAGCAAAAAAGAATGCCAGCAAACAAGTAATTGAATATAAGCCTCCAACAAAGCAATTATGCTCAAAATAATTAACACAATCCTTTCCAACAGACACAATGCAGGCGATTCTTTGTATAAAGCAGTGATAAATCATACTGAAATATTTTATGCAGTTCTTGTTTACGTGTCATGAAAACTGGCTACAGTTCAACAGTGCAATAGATAACTGAAAGGCTGGAGAATGTGCCCTACTGTCAGCAAGTACAGTGACATTCTTATCAGAAAGGACATTTGGAGGTGACCTGATTACAGAAGCTATCATCAGAGTATGAAGTCACCAGCATTACAGAGTACTTAGTAAAGAACAATATAAAAACCAATGGCTGGAAATAAATAAGAGATCAATTCAAATTAAGAATAAAAATACAGTCTTAATGAAGAGTCCAACTGAAACGCTGAAACAAGCTACCACAAGCTGCAATGGCCTTTGGATGTGTTCTTAGCAAGACTGAATGTCCTCTGGAAGGTATGCTTCTGCTAAACCAGCATTAACAGAAAAACTAAACCAAATTTAGCAACTTCTGATATATATATATATATATATATATTGCAGTAATTTAATGTACAGGGAGAATGACAACATGAAACTAGACGGAATGCGAAATATTTATTTTTATAAAGGATTTATTTACACATCCAGTGATTTTAAGTGCATCAATTCCATTATCATGATAATAAAAGCACACAAAGAAATTCACAGAGTTGTCTGCTGCAATTGCAAAATCAACCCTTGCACAGTCAGTCTACTCTATTTTGAGTATTAGGAAAGCTTTACTATCAGGAAAGATATAGATATAAACTGTTCATTACAAACAATCAACATTTGTAAGTACCTTGAAATAACTTTTTGCATGACTGAACAAATTAATCTTATTTCCTGGTGATTTCTTTTGAATTTCTGTGACATTGCAACCCAATCAATTTCTCTCGCCTTATCCTGAAGCCAGCTTCCTCTTTCCCAATTAATCACATCTGTTCTCATTTTTGTTTGAAGTGTCAACAAGTCAGGAATGAGTCTCAATTATCCAAGCTGCATTTGCAAGCTAATAAGACACAATTAATGAGAAGATGTTACTGAACACAACTAGCAGCAGTGTCTACTTTGGTACTTTTTCAACTGCTCCTATCAGTCTGGTTCTTTCAGGAAATCCAGTTGACTGAATCACTGGATGCCCAACACCAGCAACAGGAGGCCATGCAACCAAATCAAGTTTTTGTAAAAACTCCAGAAAATCATTTAACTTAATAAAAAAACCATCTCCTCAACTGCTCCTCAAACAATCACCAAACATATTCAAGAGATACGAAACCTGTTCCAAGTGATTCAGGAAAAGTGACAGATTCCTACAGTGCCAATATTAATCCCACGGGTAATGTCCTCCAACTTTGGTTGCATAGATCTCCAGTGGTGGGAAGCCCATATGCATATAGAAACAGAGCTGAAGTAAAAATAGGCAGTTCAGATTGCTATTTGAAGCCTGACTCTCAAATAAACAAAAGATGCAACAAAACCAGCCCTCAAGACCCAAACCCAAAATTATGTGGAAACCATGAATAGGTATCTTTAGTGTGCATTCGACAGCTTCCGCTGCACCCTTTAAAGTATTATTCCCCATCTATTTGTTCAGAAAGCACTAGCATTGCTTCTTTGCAAGGAAAAGCAGCAGTCAGTTCTGTGACTTTTGGTGGAGTTTATGTATACTGCATTCCATCTTATGAACTCAATGCCCTTAAGAAAATGTAAATCTGTAAACTATAATGAAAAAAACCAAAACCACAAGTGCAGAATGAAAAGAAAAAAAACACAAGCAAGTGATACAGTCTTTCGTGACTTACAGAAAAAAAACATTCCATTCATTTAACTCTCAAGATAGACAGGATGAAAATGGAATGGATTTGAAAAAGCATGTTGTTAAATGTTGACACGAATGTATACCATACACCAACCTGAAAGACATGATATTGACAAGTCTAGCAGATCACTGTGTCTTGTCAAATCATGTATTATTGCCCTTTCCTCAAATAATGACCAGTGCTCTATTTATCAAGGAAAAACAAAGAAGTGCAAATTTAACTAGCACCACACACTGTAGTGCAACTACAATCTACCTTGAGAAAACAGAATAGTGTAGTCCATTCCCTTTAATTAGTTAACAGACCCCTGCCTCACAAAACATCAGTGAATGCATCATCATTCACTGCATGTAGAATCATAGAATCATAGAATGGTTTGGGTTGGAAGGGACCTTCAAAGATCATCCAGTCTAACCCCCTGCAAGAAGCAGGGACATCTCCAACGAGATCAGGTTGCTCAGAGCCCCATCCAACCTGGCCTTGAATGTTTCCAGGGATGGGGTGTCTACCACCTCTCTGGGGCAACCTGTTCCAGTGTTTCACCACCCTCATTATAAAGAATTTTTTCCTTATATCTAGTCTAAATCTACCCTTTTTTAGTTTAAAACCATTACCCCTTGTCCTATCACAACAGGCCCTGTTAAAAAGTTTCTCTCCCTCTTTCCTATAGGCCCTCTTTAGGTACAGGAAGGCCTCTATCAGGTCTCCCCGGAGCCTCCTCTTCTCCAGGCTGAACAGCTCCAACTCTCTCAGCCTGTCCTCATAGGAGAGGTTCTCCAGCCCTCTGATCATCTTTGTGCCCCTCCTCTGGACTTGCTCCAACAGGTCTATGTCCTTCTTATACTGGGGGCTCCAGAGCTGGACACAGTACTCCAGTGGGGTCTCATGAAAGTGGAATAGAGGGGGAGAATAATCACCTCCCTCGACCTGCTGGCCACGCTTCTTTTGATGCAGCCCAGGATGCGGTTGGCTTTCTGAGCTGCAAATGCACATTGCCTGCTCGTGTTGAGCTTCTAATTCACTAATACCCCCAAGTTTTTCTCCTTAGGGCTGCTCTCAACCCATTCTCCAGCGTACCAATTCTCCATGCACCAGCCAGCTCTCCTCTTATGTTCACCCAGACAACTCCTAGAAGGAAACAAGTTTGTTAATCAATGAACTGAGAAGGATGTTAAAAGGCTCTGTGATTCTGGGAAAGGTACTGTAGCTCAAAAGAGCCCTTGAGGGTCAGGAAGGAAAGGATTTAATAGTTTTCAAGAGTGACATATTCGCCTGATGCTTCTGTGAAATATTCTTGGAAGAAAAAAAAAATTTCCATCACACTTCAACAAATGTAAATGTTTAAACTGTGAACTTAGTCTTCAGTTGTCTTCAAACTTGTTACCATATGTCTTTCCTTTTTGAATGTACTTAACATTAAAATAACACACTTGCACTCCTCAAATAACCCATCTGCTGTTCCCTACTTCTGCTACTTTAAAAGCTTGTCAACTGCTATCCATTGCAGTTCAATTTTCAGCATAAAATTAGCAATTAGTATTTATTCTTTATTTTGTCTAATTACACTAAATTCAGGCACTATACTCGTCTTTAAGTGCCCCAACACTTGAAATAACAAGGGAACCCCAAACAGCTAAGATTAAGAAAACAATATCACAAATATTTCATTAAGAAATCAACCTCTGTCTCCCTTGACGGAGAATCTGCTTTCGACCAACCATAAGTAGAAACAGATAGAAGTGTTGTTTCAAGATTGCATATCATTCTAAAGACCACTAAGGTATAGATTCCTCTGAACAAGCAGATAAAAAGACATGAGTCATGGAAGGAAGTCTGTAAATAAGGCTTGTCAAGTAATTGCAGATATAACTGTACAGTATATATTGCACAAGACACGCAAGCCCAATATGAACCAATGCAACAACCTTGTGATGCATTACCTTGCATCACTTTGAATACACCTTCAGACTCCAATGCACATCTCCAGGACTGCTTATACATTCACTCTGGGTAATCATTGAACTAAAATAAATAAAATTCAAGGAAAACCCAAGCAGCTAAGACCTCCAGCCTCTCTCACAGTTCAGTACTCTAGTAATTTAAGATATATTGTGGCTCCTTCCTGCCTACTCTCTTTGCATTCAGGGCAGCATGTCCCTGCTTCTGCTTCTGTTTCAAGAGGAGAAATGGATCATCTCATGCAGTTTCCCACATAGTTTGATGGTTAGGACTCTGAGCTGCATCACCTGTGGGTTCAAATCCTGTCAAGGTGGAGAAGAACTGAACTTCACACTTCTATTACATGGAGAAGTTGTCTAATGAAAGGGGGGGAAAAAAAAAACAAACAACAAAACAGTGTTAACTTTGGTTGAACTAAAATGCAGTAGGACCTGACTGAGACTAACTATTCAGATTTTTTGGTGCTGGCACCTTACTTACAGATGTCACCAAAGCAGAGTATTCATATCTTTTCAGTAATCTTAATCTGTTCAGTAATTTTTTATCTAGAGACCTTTTTATTCCTGGACCACAGCACTCAGATTTCAGGAGGCTTTAGAGGTTAGCTAGCATTTAAAAGTAGATTGATTGTATTCCTCTGAAAACCATAGCTAACTTGTTTATAAGTAGAGTGATTAAAATCTAACATTTTAAGCTTACAAAAAGTTTGACCTGATAGTGGTATAGATATTTAGAAAATATCTTGCATTTTGATTTTTTTATTGAAAACATTAATACATACTTATTTCACTTTCAGAGGTTTCTTAGATTTTCACCCGTAGTTATTCCAATATCCCTTAAGGTCTCAGAGGAGATTGCATATTTATGATGCCAATATAACAAACAAAGGGAGAACAATCAAGTCTCTATTCAAAGAAAACGCTATACCTTGCTGCTAACAGCACAATGGGATGTTTGCATATTCCTTCCGCTCCTTTAGATAATGATGGGACAGAATTCTTTGGCTCTGAGAAACTTCTGTCTACTTTCTGACCTAGCGGTGCCCGGGGCAAAATCATTATCTGATTGGCCATGTTTGTTCAGCAACTTATTAGCTTTATAGTGCAAGAAGGTTAACACTATCTTATGATATGAAGGTATGCTTGCTGTATGCCTCAAATATTGAAGATGAATTCTAAGAATGCATCAGATTTTCAAATGTTAAAGACTGTCAGACAACATATTTACTAACTGATTGCAACAGATTCTTTCTTGTTGGAAAGAATCCACTTCTCAGCATGACTCACTGTATTGTATGACTTCTTTGCAACCTCTGGCATTTTACAAAGATGTAGTATTATAAACTGCTTCTGAAAATTTAGATTCTCTTCAAAAGAAAAGCAAAATTAAAAGAACATACAGCTGTGAACAGGGCAGGTCAGCACTCAGTGCAGCAACTGTGGTATACAGAGGTATGCGGATAAGAGTAACAGTAAAAGAAATAACATAAATCACAAGCTCTAGAGTTTACTTTAATATTTACAAAATATAGAGATTTATTATGCTGCAAAGCTACTGAAGTGTCATTTTGCATAAGGCCGAGGTAATGGATTCTAATAGGAATACAGAAAATACCAAGAAAACTCTAGTACTATTTAGCTTACTGGGATTACAGACATAATTGAAAGATAAAATATAAAACGTGATGATATTTAAAGTGTTTACAAAAGACAATAAAGTACCACAGGTGAATAATCAAATGTTTCAGTATATCTAAAGGTTAGCAAGCCTTAGAGAAACACAAGAGGATCTCTTCCCAGTCTGCTAGGAAGTACCACGAGATAGTATTCTTTATGGAAGTTGCGGAATGAGAAAACAGAATCAACAATACCCTAAGCATTTGTGGATTAATTTTATATATATGCACATACTCATTGTCAATCATTTCAAGAGCACCAGATACAGCGTGCAAGAACAGATTGTAAACTTGAGGTTTTGCTGATAAATCCTTGCAAAAATAACCCAGTTACATGAAGGAATCATTCCAAATTTATATTATTGACCAGACGCGTCTGTCTGGCTGTCAGTATCAATTGCAGAGAGCACACAGGAATCTCAATCACATCCTTGACTTCTCTGGGAACCAGAAGTAACTTGACAGCACTAAAAACAAGATTCTAAAAGACTGTCTAGAGATACATATAGCTGTGTTTCACCTTGGATTCTTCAGCAATTGTTGCCGCGTTTGATGGCGATTCCTACCGCCAAGACATCCCTCTCAACCTCCCTAATCTGTACCAGAAGTTTGTAACACAGAACAGTGTAACACCATGCAGTTTGCATGATACAACAGGAGTAACAATTTAGAACCACTAGTACAACGCATATTAGTAATACACATACACACATTAACAGAAAGATCAGTACTTTTTAAAACAAGTCAGGGATTATCTTTAACCACAAGTAGCAGTTAGAAACAAGTATGGAAAGGCCATGAACCATATCTGAAAAACCCATAACTATCTTCTGAATGCTCACAAGAGTTATTTTAAACGTGTTACTGAATGATCCACTGTTCTCTTATTACAATAGGGAGAACTGCAGTCTCAGAAATAGTTCTTCTAGATTATTATTATTGAGAGACATAGCATCTTCTTTGTCATTTACACTGCCACTAAGTGGCAGAAAATGAAACAAGAACAGACAGAAGATGACAGATCATGGTGCTTCGAACATATTTGTTTTTAACAATAATAGGGTATAAAATTAGGTAGCTGATACTTCAATTGTCTTTCAAACCATGACTTACTGACAGGTCCCTCGGACCTGAAGAAAGCATAGACAGGTTTGGGAGAGGAACTACTAGATAGTCCTGAAATTGTGAAGCATATTTGGAAGCTCCTGGTAAGAACAGACACAAGTTATAACCATTCTATGATTCTATAAGTGTGTGGACAAACTAGGAAGTGAGAAACAGCAAAAAGCCACAAAGGCAATTGCCCAGAACTGGCTGCAAGCCACAGAAGTTCTGAGGAGAGCTGGTATCAACAGAGGTCCTTGTCAGATTCATGAGGAAAAAGGCAACAGTACATTATACAGACAGCCAAAAGGAGGCATGAAATGTCAAGGAAAAGAAGGAAAAACACTATAATCTCTTATTTTCAAACTAATAATTATTAAAGAAAATATATTCTTCTTGTATGTTGATACAGTAACAATTGATTACACAGGCCAGTCATTTAAAAGTTAAGATTGAGATACTTCAAAAATAGTCTACATAAGCATTTATGATATTTGTAATACTACTGATTACAACCTTAGTGACTGTTGGTAAAGCATCAGAATGGAACACTGGAAGTTAATGGAAGCTGTCCTTGAGAAGCTTTGTTGTAATGTGTTTCATCAGATATACATAAGAAAATAAATTAAAAAAAAAAAAACCTTACAATAGTACAAAATCCAAATGTATTTTAAGATATACTTAACATGAAGAATAAACACAAAGTATGATTTCTTTCTTAAACAATGTTAACAGAGTATCTACCAAACGTACTTCTTCCCTGTTCACTTGTTCAGTTATCCATCAGCCAACTTCAGATGACTGGTTATTATACAAGTAAAAAGAGATCCGCTGTTATGATGTATTTTACAGAATAGATTACATACAATATGCATAGAGTTATCTGTAGGATGCAATAAATCTATCCAAGCTAATAGTAAAAACTCTTGTTTATCCTTCTTAAGAGTGTTGCATAAGAAGAGGAAAAAAAAGCCAAAGTAGAAAAACACTCTAAAGCATGCAACAGGGAGAAGTTATCTAAACAAAGATTCTGTAAGGGAAGTGAAAACAAAAAAAAAAAAAGAAAAAAACCCCAACAACTATCCAGCTCTAGTCTCCCTTCCAAAACTGAATCAAGGCTTTAATAAAAACCAGACTTGCATTAAATGGGCAAGGGGGGAGACAATTGGAAAAAAACCAGGCCAATCTTCAAATCCACCCCCTCTTGAAATGAATGAGATGAGAATCTAAGAAAAATAAATATGAAAGAAAGCGTAGAAAGCAAACATGACATTCACTCACATAAAATTTTCTGGATATTCACTCAAGGCCATATCAATGATATTCAAAGCATCATGATAGTGTTTCTGGGCTGATAGCAAGAGTGCAAGGAGATGAAGAGAGTTGGCATCATCTCCTTGTAGCTGCAGAGCCTGACGAACATAACCCAAAGCTTCTGGTATCTGATTAAAAAACAAAAACAAAAACAAAAAAAAAAAAAAAGAAGAAGCAGAAAAAGAAAGCACCACTATTAGGAGTATTGCCTATTACTTGATTGCATGTCCATACAATTTTCAAAATATTCACCTGGATACCATGTAGAGTTCTATAGACTCCTGTACTACACTACTCAGAAGTTTAAAATGGACCTGATCCTCTATAGTGAACAGTAAAAATTAAATAATATATTAACCCTGGTAAATAAGATACTTGTTTTAACAAAATAGTTCCCTTCAGCACTTTAAAAATATTCACTTACTATTTTTTTCAAATATTGTTTGTATTTCTCTATGAGTATGAACATATTTTCATTGTAATATATTAACCAGTCAAATTTTCATTGTAATATATTAACTAAAATGTACAGCTAGACTGCAACAGTAGCTTTTCTTCAAGTGAAATTTCATTATCTCCTCAGCTGAATGTGCTTTTGCTCAAAATAAGTGCACTAAGTGTTAAACCCAGGAAAGTTAATTAACCAACATGAGAAGTTTGGAATTCAGAAGTACAGAGCCTGCTACTGAAAAATATTTTGTGCTATTGAAGTGACAATTCATTCTACTCTACTACAACATAGTCCAATGTCTCTGCTACTCATTAGCAATAGTCACCTAGCATATGTAAACTACTGTACGGAAAACTACTTTCAAAAATAAAGATGATACAGGAAAAGGTTTATCGTGACACATACAAAGCAGCTCCACACTATCCAAATTCATGTGATATGTGGTAGAATTCTAAATCCCTTAAACATAACAGCTGTACAAGTTGGACTGAGCTCTTTAAAATATTTCCCAGTTTTCTTAAACACACTTTTATAATTTTGTTCACAATAACCAAACCTCCTACTAGTATTCAGAAAAGGCACAGATTTTAGTAGATACTCAAGACTTAAACACTGTCAAGATAATTAAAGACTAGATGCAAGAGTCCCACTCTCGAAATAACCAGTCTGAGCAGACATTACACATAATAGGTAAAAACAAAGTAAAAATTCACTTTTTTTTTTTCTCTCCATCCACCAATATAAATCCTGAAACAGATAAATTCAATGACTCATGTCTTGTTTCTGATCCTAGAGCTGGAAATACTGTGGCAGATCTCTGGAGCAGTGTACAAGACTGAAGGTGTTCAGAGAGAATATTTCACTTTTTTTTCTTTCCACAAATATGCATATACGCACAAGGAAAACCAGGTTTTTGTTGAAGAAATCTTCATCTGTATCCATCAACAGATACAAATTCTAATCTTCATATAACAGTGTGAGGCTGCACTTTCAAAACACAACTAACCTGTCTGGATATGGCAAGCTGCAGTGCCAAGTAAAATGCTGCCAGATGATCAGTTGGAGACAAACTGTGAGCCCTAAAAAAAAAAAAAGAAACAAAAAAGCAGTCAATTTTTCCCTGTTAATACCAGTTAAACATACACACAAATGCATATATATTAATGCATCCATATTCAGATCTGTTCACTACACATATGCTCATATTACGATATAAGTGACTTCTCTCGTAATTTTCAATCATCCTTAATTTAAAGGAAGCACTTTGGGCCATTAAAGATTTATTTATAATAGAAATCAATTATGTGATTTCAGTATAAATCCTAAAAAAGAGCAAGACAAAATTAAAATACACTCCTAAACAAACACCAGATGTAATTATCTAGGAACAGTTACAATAAACTCTAATTACACAGAATTTTCTTACAGAAAAAGGTAAAAAAAAACAATTAAAAATTCCCCAAAACAACATGCCTTCAAAGAGAAGAATTATTTCACTTAGAGAGTACTTTTTCAGTCACTCAAGCTTCAGCTAGTGAAAGAATAAAGCTGTTACTATCTATCAATCATTTGGTGAGTTCTGTGAAACTTCAGTTCACACCAACCACACGAAAAGCACTGAAAGTCTTCCAAAACAAAAAAAAAAAAGTTTGTGAAACCAACACCTCCTCAGCACTGTGCGAAGATGGCAACAAGTACCTCCACAAATGGCCACTATTACAAACCGGTAGCCTTGAAATCTGGCATAGGTAAGGGTCCAAAATATAACTGTATTTCTTCAGGACCTCTATTTCTTCAAGAACTGGCCCTCTAGGTAAGTCATTAAAAAAAATCCACAAAAAAAAAAAAAAAAAAACAACCAAAACAAAAAACTTGGCATATCAAAATACACATTACAGGTGCTCATTTTATGAACTGTGGAGGAGATGAATGGAGAATTTCAACTTCCACCTCCTAGAAAACATTTATTTTTAAGACATGGGAAGAGAAAGTGGGCTTGACACTGGTATGCTGAGCATAACACACTCTGTGGTAACAAATTTTTTGCAACATCCTATACCTATATACCAACACAAGGAACCAGCAACTTTATCAACCACATTGACATGTCTTTCCAGTACAGCTGATTTATCATGTGTGAGTCTCTCTATGAACACAAGCGGGGAAACATGCTAATATGCAGAAAAATCATATTTCAAAACATACTTTTGCCCTTCTCTTAGAAGGTAGTTATGGGATTTTTGAGATGCAGAAACTGTTCTTTTTGAGGGGCAAACCATTCAACTCAAGATTTAGCATGGAGTCCAAGCTACTCATATCACCAATATCGCCAAGAGCAATATTAGCAATTCACTAGAGTCAAAACGTACACCCTGCACATTACTAAAACTTCCAAAATATTTTAATTAAAAGTCTATATACAAGTTAATTCTGAGAAAGGCCAGTAAAGAATTAATATATAACTTAACATCAATATCCTGGAACATGCACTTAAAAATACAAAACATAGTTTTTAGGAGGTTTTATCAACTGGAGGAAGAAAGAAAAAAAAAAAAAAAAAAAAAAAAAAAAAGAAGAAGAAAGAAAACCCCAAAGCATCAGAAAGATGCATAGAAACTAGACACAATTAATCCTCATATTCCCAAGACTTTCTGTGTATAAATTTATATACTGCTAGTTAGTACAAGCATTGCAAAGCTCCCTATCACTACAAAAATGAAGTTCCACTAAACCAATATACATAAAAGACATCTGTAATAGAATCACACAATGGTTGGGGTTGGAAGGGACCTTCAAAGGTCATCTAGTCCAACCCCCTGCAAGGAGCAGGGACATCCCCGACTAGATCAGGTTCACTGAAGAGATGCTAGGTACATTTTCAGATTTCAGCTGCACAATTCACTGCTGGGAAGTCTTCAAAACTGACCAGTTAAGAAGGCATCAAAAGACTTATTATTCAGCTGGAGAGAATGAAACAGAAAAGTTCCTGGGTGAAAGACGACTTAATACAACTTAATACAACCAAGCAACAATATCTGAACAGATTATGTGAAAGAGTAACTTTCAGCTAAGAAGCTGAATATAATTTGAAAAATAATTCTCCTAACCTACTGTGTACTGTTTATTCTCTTTTAACTCAAACCACTTATTCTTTTTCTAGAGCATCCTAATAAAATACTACCACAATAAGCAGTATGCCACCTGCAAAAGCACTCACATATTTACAGGTGGTCAAAACACTGCACAGCCTCAACCCTCAGAAAATGGAGATTTTCCAGACGGATTGACAGCAGGGAATGACTGTCAGAATTTTGGGAATTGCTATACTAAATTGGAGGATATAGTCAGCAGGTGCTGAACTGGAATGGATTAGCTTCAGGCTATAGTTAATTTCATTCCTTACTGTTTCAAAGAACCAGCAGAAGAAAGCAATTCACTATTAGAACCTCAAAAGCAGTGAAAGGGTAGAAATGGTGAGAAATGGTTAGCACAGTATTTTTGAAACAGTGATGATTAAGTCAGTGGTAAGAGGGCTGGGTGAGGAACTGAAGTATAAACCAGAAGGTAGAAAGTTCAGTTTCAACATGGAGAAAGAATGCTGAAGTAATAAAAAACTATTAATACCATTAAGGAACAGGAAGATCAAAGGTATGTTAAAACATATTTACATACAGAGGCATAGTTATGATAAAACAGAAAAATGAAGGACCAATACATACCAGCTTCACTCTAAACTTACCTGCAGAAAACTTTTTCAACCCTATTTGCTCAGATACAAAATCACCGACAAAAATCCGACTCTCCATACTAATGCACAACTCAGTTTCCCTGAAGCATGTAAGCCTACCTCACCAAAGTATGGTTTTTAAGGGTATAGAAACATAAAAAGAGATATATTTACATAGTGCAGCACTCCTGCCAGCTTTGTCATCAAGATTTGTTTCATCTATAATTAGGGTAGGGATGTTATCATTCACCTGTTTATTGTCATTTTCTTTGAGGAGTCAAACCCTTGAGAACGAACTACTGTCACCCCCAACAGCGCCAGTTCTGTGTGAGGCACTTGGAAGACAGAGCATTTGCATTGTCCCTGCCTACACTGTTAAATCTCCAGATAGAATTTTTTTCTTTCCCCCTAGCTACTACCTGCATTTCATCCCTCATCCACAGCAGTGAGGCCTCAATTGTTGCTCTGCCCCTACAGTGATAATTGCAAAAGTCTGCTACGCAATCTGATCTGTGACAACTCTTCTAGAAACACTATCACAATGAATCATGACTTGAAACATTGCATCATAAGATCTTCCCTTCTAGATCAGAACAGAATACTCCTTCAAGCAAATATTTTATACACAGAGCAACACAAATGTCCTTAAAATGAAATAAAATTAAATCCTTAGAAATCAACTTAGATATTTCTCACAAAATTATGAAGTAAATGCTAAAGAAATACATTCTGTACTTTCATGAAGGGAGACTCCCAGAGGTGAATTCCTCATTACACAATCTTTTACAAGTCTCTCTTTTTAACACATAATAAAAGCTTTTCAGTACATATAGCAGAATGAAATGAAAAGATTAACACCCACTCACCTCTGAAATGCAAGAAGAGCCTTTCTCTGCAAGACCTCTTGCATCCCTCGCAAAGATGCTAAAAAGGATAGATTTAATCAGTGATAAGCAAGATCAAGAGATTTCATTCCACATGCTCATTGAAGAAGTTTTAATATACTGACTGAAAAAAAAGTGGTTGTACATAGAAGCTTTAATTGTAAGTCCAGCATTCCACTAGGTATCCTTTTTTAAGGCAACATGGGAATTTCCAAAAGTTAATGTTTACTCTTATCTTACCATCAGTAGCCTGTAGACTGTAAGTCAATCCCAGTGCCAAGTAGCCTTTTGCTTTGAACTCTGATGTTTTGTCCCCAAGATCAACAACTGTTTTGGCAAATCGTTCAGCTTCTTCCAACTGAAAATATTAAAAAAGATCCATGTAAGTCTAAAACTAGCTAAAATCTTACATGATAAGAAGAAGTACGCACAGCATGTGTATTATGCATACTGAGCCTGTTGAAATCTTAGCCATGGTTGCTTATAAGGAATATTTTTTTTTTTATTAGACTTAGTTTTGCTGCTAAATACTAAGCAAAGAATACAGATTTTAAGTTGCAGTACCCATTTCTATGGTTGAGAGAAACTGACACACAACACACTGATCATTCTAAACCTACTGTAGTTTTGCCTTTTTCCTCCCCCCCACCCCACTGCAAAATAAGAAAGGCATTTCTGGTACATATATGTCATCTACCATTTTTGCATTTCATAAATCAAGTTCTTGCCCCATGAATAATTTCTTTAGCAAAATCAATTACAAGAACTCTTGCTCCAACCATGTAAAAAAAAAAAAAGTATAGCCATGCAGAATTCTGCATCACATACAATATTGCTGAATGTGTGCAAACTCAAAAATACAGAAACATGCAAAAGATCAAGGTTTAACTGCACACCCATGCTAGCACACTATTTAACAATCTAGAAAGAAAAAAAAGAACATTTGAATCCATTCCAGTAAATGTAAATGCTAAGTACAGTAAGCTACTCCATATGGAGTCAATCCATAGGGAACAATCTACAGAACTAGGACCTACATTAATTATTAAGACTGTATTTTTGTCAGCCTCAACAAGTCCCATTGCTGCTGCTGCACCACTTTATCAGTTGCTGATTGTGACCTTTCCCTCCTCTTTTCCTCCTTTATAAAATATACCGATTCTTCTAAAAATTATACATGTATCTTGAAAACCACATGGTGATCTTCGATCACCTTAATGTTTTTTTTGTACAAATATACCAATTTCAGTGTTATGGAAAATACAGTTAAAGTCACACTTTTTAAAAAGACATCCCTACTAGGAATTCATAAACCCCAGCTGCCTGCGAACATGGTATCACCAGAAGAGACTCTTGAATATAAGAGATTTGTCTCCTTATCTTCCAAAAAAAAGGTATTTTCCCCTTGCACAGAGGAAACAGAAGTCTAAGTTGTGTTTTTAATCTCTGTATGTCAACAATGTTTCAATTTCTAATATATTTTTAGCTATTTCTTAGAGCAGTATCAAAATATGCTACCTTGATAAACATAAAACTGTTGTCAAATATTTAAAATTAGCCATGCAAACAGAGCTGTACTTGTGCATATACGTATCTGTGCTGTATTTTTAGAGATGACCACGCACATGTAGTCACTGTGCAAACGTATTTGCTGCATCCTTAAACTAACATTTTACTGCATTTTAGCACAGCTCTTGCTGAAAAGACAAAGAGTGGCAGGGCTTACCCAGTGGAGTGATCCCATACAGAGCTTTGCAGCAAGGAGTGGAATAGTTGCATCATCTGGTTTCAAACGTATACATTCCTTCAAGACTTTAACAGCTCGAGCAGACTGTTAAAAACATTTTCCATTGAAATTACTAAAAGTATAAATATGTTTCCCAGATAGAAGATTCCTATTTCCATAATTTTCTTTATTTTTCCCATGTGAAGGAGACATTACTAAACATTTTATTGACAATTTGTCACAACTCCTCACGCGAGTGAAACACAAGACTTTCGGCACTTCTGCTGTTATTTAACCTGTATGAACTATCGTTAAGTGTCGCTGGTGAAACAGTTGCCCAGAATGTAATTCCAGTGGTAGATGACTCAGAACACAGTTTTGAGACGCATTTAAAACTTTGCTAGGCCTGTAAGCTCACAACATTTGAGCCAGGCAAATGAACGTGCAGGAACAGGAGAGAGTCTTCAGAAGCAGCAGTGTCTTAGTGTTCTTTGGGAGTCACAACAGCACTCAGGAATAGCTCTGATATAAGATTGTATAAC
Source organism: Tetrax tetrax (assembly GCA_009806455.1). Lineage (NCBI taxonomy): Eukaryota > Metazoa > Chordata > Aves > Otidiformes > Otididae > Tetrax > Tetrax tetrax. The sequence continues at coordinate 37,242 of WHYT01016350.1, read as the reverse complement.
ACACTGGCATTGCTCCTCTTTTTTTTAAGTCATTTGCCTACATCCAATCACAGTTTAGAAGACAACTCAAAGTAAACAGAGAAAGGGAAAAAGAATCAAGTCTATTCAGAACGAATGTGCTTCTAAAAATATATTCTAAGGAAAATACAAATCATTCTTTCCCCCATACTGAAGGTAAGCAAATTACCCCCATGGAGAATGATCTTTTAGAAAATTAGTATTATGTACATTACATAATGACTGTGCTTTATTTTACACAGTATGACAGTAAAAAGAACTGAAAACAAAATACTGGAAGTGGATGATAACTTCTGCCTGCAAGTGACAGAGAAGCCAGTGAGGAGAGGTGCTATGCTGGGCCTTGTTCTCACCAACAAAGAGGGGCTGGTGGGGAATGTGGAACTCAAGGGCAGCCTTGGCTGCAGTGACCATGACATGGTGGAGCTCAAGATCCTCGGGGCAGTGAGGAAGGAGTGCAGCAAGCTCTCTACTCTGGACTTCAGGGGAGCAGACTTTGGCCTCTTCAGGAATCTGCTTGGTAAAGTACCATGGCATAAAGCCCAAGAAAGCTGGTTAATGTTCAAGGATCACCTCCTGCAAGCTCAGGAGCGATGCATCTCAACAAAGAGGAAGTCAGGTAAAAACGCCAGACAGCGTGCATTGATGAACAAGGAGCTCGTGGACCAACTGAAAAACAAAAAGGAAGCCTACAGAGGGTGGAAGCAAGGCCAGGCAGCCTGGGAGGAATACAGAGAGATTGTCTGAGCACCCAGGGATCAGGTAAGAAAGGCTAAAGCCCTGACGGAATTGAATCCGGCCAGTGACGTTAAGGGCAAGAAGAAAAGCTTCTTTAGGTGTGCCAGGGAAGAAAAGGAAGACCAGGGAGAACGTGGGCCCTCTCCAGAAGGAAACAGGAGATGTGGTTACCTGGGATATGGAGAAGGCTCAGGTACTCAATGACTTTTTTGCCTCACTCTTCACCAGCAAAGGCTCTAGCCACATTGCCTAAGTCACGGAAGGCAAAAGCAGAGACTGGGAGAATGAAGAACTGCCCACTGTAGAAGAGCAGGTTCAGGACCATCTAAGGAACCTGAAGGGACACAAGCTCATGAGACCTGATGAGATGCATCTGTGGGTCCTGAGGGAACTGGCAGATGAAGTTGCCAAGCCACTGTCCATCATATTTGAGAAGCGATGGCAGTCTGGTGAGGTTCTTGCTGAACCCATTTTAGAAAAAGAAAACAAATAAGACCTGGGGAACTACAGGCCGGTCAGCCTCACCTCTGTGCCTGGCAAGGTCATGGAGCAGATTCTCCTGGAAACTATGCCAAGGCACGTGGAAAATAGGGAGGCGACTGGTGACAGCCAATATAGCATCACCAAAGGCAGATCGTGCCTGACCAATTTGGTGGCCTTCTACAATGGGGTTACAGCATTAGTGGACAAGGGAAGACCAAAGGACATCATCTATCTGGACTTATGCAAAGCATTTGACACTGTCACACATGACGCATGACGAGCGGCATTCCTCAGGGTTTGTTATTGGGATCGGCCCCATTTAACATCTTTGTCAGCGACATGGACAGTGAAATAGAGTGCACACTCAGCAAGTTTGCCAACAACAAACGGTGACCCGTTGGAGGGAAGGGATGCCATTCAGAGGAACGTTGACAAGCTGGAGAGGTGGGCCCATGCAAACCTCATGAGATTCAACCAGGCCAAGTGCAAGGGTCAGAGCAATCCCAAGCACAAATACAGGCTGGGCAGAGAATGGATTGAAAGTAGCCCTGAGGAGAAGGACTTGGTGTTGGTGGACAAGAAGCTCAACATGAGCTGGCAATGCGCTCTTGTGGCCCAGAAAGCCAACCACATCCTGGGCTGCATCAAAAGAAGCATGGCCAGCATGTTGAGGGAGGTGATTTTCCCCCTCTGTTGCACTGAGATCCCACTTGGAGTACTGCGTCCAGCTCTAAGGCCCCTAACAGAAGGAGGACATGGACTTGTTGGAGAGGGTCCAGAGGAGAGCCACAAAGATGATCAGTGGGCTGGAGCACCTCTCCTATGAGGACAGGCTGAGAGAGTTGGGGCTGTTCAGCCTGGAGAAGAGGAGGCTCCGGGGAGACCTTATAGCAGCCTTCCAGTACCTCAAGGGGGCCTACAGGAAAGATGGGGAGAAACTTTTTAACAGGGCCTGTTGTGATAGGACAAGGGGTAATGGTTTTAAAATAGAGGTAGATTCAGACTGGATATAAGGAAAACATTTTTTACAATGAGGGTGTTGGAACACTGGAACAGGTTGCCCAGAGAGGTGGTGGATGCCCCATCCCTGGAAACATTCAAGGCCAAGTTGGATGGGGCTCTGAGCAACCTGATCCGGTTGGAGATGTCCCTGCTTCTTGCAGGGGAGTTGGACTAGATGACCTTTGAAGGTCCCTTCCAACCCAAACTATGATTCTAAGATTGTGTCTCATAACATAAGTTCCTAGGTTATATAAAAATAAAAATAATAATAAAAAAAACCCCTCACTACAATTGCACAAAATACAGTCTCAAAGACAGCAATATTAAAAAGAGGCAGTCAGATATTCCCAAAGACAAAAAACCGCAAAAGCATCATGACTCACTGTTAATTTGTACCTAAGTGTAAATCTTGCTCATCAAAACAGCACTTAAACAAGTTTTTACTGGATAATATAATCTCTTATAACTCATTACTTACAGTCAATTAGCTAAGCTTAAGCTTGTTGGCAAGACAGTTCTTATCATCACCTTTCCAGCTTCCTAACTTAGAAACTATTGCAATGACAACATTCTTTGTACAGCACTAAGCATAAATTCATGAGTTCTGTGTACTCAACTGATTTACGTATTAGAATTATTTTCAAAAACACTACAGATTAAAATTATGGAAGTGACAAATGCTGTTATCAAAATCCATCAACATAAGAATTGCATCAAATAATTAAGACTTACTTTTCCTGCTGCCATCAAGGACAATGCAAATTGATACCAGAGATGGAACTCTTCAAATGCAAACTTCATGGCTCGCTCTAAACACTAATTTTGGGGGGGAAAAATGTTATTTAAGGATATATTCTTCAATTATTAAGAAGATACACTAGTAGAAAAATTTTCTTATTGATTCATACCAAAAATACATGTAATTAAAAAACTAAATAATTTTAAAAAGTTAAGCGAAAACAGCTGCCAGATTTTATTTGGAAAAAAATAATTTAATAGAAAATTTATTTCCCATTTATTATGTTTGTTTAAATACTCGTGTTACTACTGTCCTTTTTAGTCTGAAAGAAAAAATTATTAATATCAGCTTACTGAAGCTAGCAGCTGCAAAGGCAGGAGATAAGTCTTAAGTGAAAAGGAAAATTATACACACAGTCTTCCTAAATTGTGAATACTTAACAAACAATGGCACCAGGCACCACAAGTACTTATCAGTATCACTCGAAAGGGGGTGTGTGTGTGTGTGTGTGTGTGTAAAGATTCCTCTGACAGTATTATTCCTATTTTTAACAATTTTAATTTCACACTCAATATTCTGCGGAGATTTTCAACTTAACAACTGAATGCTAAAAGGAAATTCATTATTACTGTATTGAGATTAAATATATTAAATTAGCATTATATGCTAATTTTGGAGGTTTCATATCTGCTGTTGTCAATAAGAACTATTTCATTTTGCTATGCTCATTTTTACTAATCAAACCGGCTCCAGAGAGTCAAAAGGTGCAATACTTTTCTGGATTAAACTGATTTAGCAATCAACTTTCTAGTTTGCACAGTCCAATTACATGAAGCAGCTTTTCTGCTCTGACAGTTACAATATATATGCTAAAGTGTAAAGTCATGAACTATTTTTCACATTCAAACTCAGCTTTAACGTTACAGAAAGCACACCAGGTGTGTAGCACGTTCACACACTTCAACAGAACCTGAAGCAAACAGCAGCACTGAGGATGAAACAAAACAAATACAAGTGCACTATTTGCTACATGTAAGTAATGTATGCTAGGATTTCTCCTACTACACAATGCTCAGTATCAAGACTATTACTAACAGAATTTTTATTAAATTATTATAAAGGAATGGAGTTTTTAAAAATAAATTCTTTCTAATACTGTTGATAAAAGTTCGTCATCAGATTGTATGTGTAGTAAGTTAATTAAATGTCTATTAAGAAAACCAACCCAGGATTTATTTTCCCACTGGACTTTCTTTCTATTAGTGGAAGCAAAAAGATCACAGTAAGAAACAAATAAGTTACATATCATGTCTTCTATTACTTTAGATACTCTGCAGAGATGCCTAGGTAAGGCACACTCCTCCACCTCCTTCCATGAACTTGGCAGAAAACAAAAGCTGCTAAATCCCGCTCGCTCTCTCCACCAATTGCTACAACTACGGTGCTCACCTGGGTGCCTCTAAATGAAGGGGAATGAAATCAGGCATATCTTTCCAAATACACTTTCAGATACAACTTACTCTACCTGTCCTGATACAATTGTTTTACATATTATTTAAGTAATTTCAGCAGTTCTTCCAGAACTCTGACCTACAGTAGCCGTATAATCCCAGAGATTCACACAAACAAGCGGTGCATGGAACCTTAATACTTCAAGTCAAAATATGTTTATAATTTTTTAGGCTGCCTAATCATACTTTCTTCTCCCATTTTTACATATGTATACACATATGCATGTGCATTAATTATATAGAGGTACTTGTTCACAATTAGAAGAATAAAAATCTTATTTTCTAGGCCTTGCTTAATTAAAAATTAATTGCCAGTTCTAACTGGCAGAAAATAAAGAAGTTGGAGAAGTTAATACTTCAGGTTTTTATAATTTTGTAATTAGAGGGACACAATTGTAAATTGTTCTAAAAGGCCTGAGTTTCAGTGTACTAATGATATCTTTACCATTCTTTTTCCTCATTTCAAGTTCTATTTACTTGTCTTCATTCACTATGAAATGCGACAAGTGACACAATTTTTTTTTTTTTCATAGGGCTACAAAATTCATGGTTCACATGTGTGGGGGTAAGGGATACTTGTGCATATATGTGTATGTGACCTACACAACACGAACACCTCATAAACTAGGTTCTTCTGAATCAAGTAATAACATGTAATTTCAAAAAGCAACAGGCTCCATCAAGAAATCAATGAGAAATACATAACAAGCAACAGTACCCTGGAAAAGTGCAAGTTAAGATAATCTTCAGGATAATGGTAGCTGAGTTAACTAGTTAAAAGCTCACTCAGCACAACCCTTCTCCCGAAAGGCAGACATGCAACTCGATGTTGCCTTGTAAATAACCACAAACCACTATATGGACAGGCAATGTTGAACACATTACTGAATTCTGTTGCTTAGCATTCTGGTCTCCTCCCCAAAAGAATATGCTTGAAGTTAGAGAGCTGAAAGAGGAGTAACTAGGAAAATTTCTGGTATGGAAAACATCTCTCCTAGTAGGACATTGATAAGCTCAATATGTCATATCCTACAAAGCTTAAAAACCAACTTGATGACAGTCAGAGTACTTTTATTTAGGAAAGAATTATGACAGCAGAAAAGTTCTTTGATCTAGTTGAAGAAGCTGTAAGAACTTGAAAGTCCATTGTATACAAACTCCATGAAGAAATGAGACCTTTTCAATGAACAACATGATTCAGCATCAGAGCAGTTTAACAAGGATGAGACAGATTTTTGATCACTCAATGTTCTTATATCACAACTAACTACTACTGTAAGTAATCTTACAGAAGCTACAGCTAAACCAGAAGACGATAGTAAGCAACTGGTGGGTGAACACCATTCCACAGTTAGAATAATGGCCCTTTCTGACTTGATGCTACAACTGCTCCCTTAGAGTAATCATAATTAGCTCATAGAGAATGAAGCCAGCAAAAATTATATGCCTATTACATAACTGAACAGAACGGTTTTACACTTCTGAATTTGTGTTTATTGCAATACTTTACATTATAAAAGTTTCAGACTCTGGGCCACAGGATTTGAGGGCAGATATCCTCTAACCACCCACTAAACTGTAAGAGCTTCTTCAAGTCTACAATTTATGCTGTGCTTTGGATGACAAGAACTGGGACAAATGAGATGTTATTTTTCAAATAGATAAGAATTATTTTCTATTTTTAAAAGAGAACATTTCAAAACAAAATGCATACAATTTTGATGGAATATAACTACAAAGCTGCTAGACTCAGATTTAAAAAGAACAAGAAAAGACCTTAAAACAATTCTTAGGTAGACTTCAGGTGTCAAAGCCCAAGGCAGTGGCTAAAAATCTTCAACTAAGAAGCTGGTCAAACACAAAGGTTCTTTAACTTTCCAGATACTCATGGCTCTGCTTTTGTCTGCAACCAATATCCCCACCACCACAAGCAACTTCTAAAAGGCACTGAAATAAAAGATCTAAGTTGAGTTAGAACATCTTCCATTACTTAGAACATTCAACTGTGCTCAAAACACAGAAGGAAAAGAAACAGGCAGCAGTAATCATCTGTCAGCTACAGGGGCTAAACCCATCACACAAGCAGTGAGGCAAGCAAACTCTCATGCTTTTCGTCATGTGAGGGGACTATAAGACTTTCCTCCTACTCTTCAGAGTAATGTCCTAGACTTCAAGATACCTGGCTGAGAACAGAGATACCTCTAGCTTTCCTGGTGAAGCCAAAAAAACTTCTCAATTAAGAAAGGCAAGAAGAATTGCAAATAAGAAGTTGCACCTATTGTGACATTAATACTACCCAAAGTGTCCCAAAGGAGACAATGGGGCAATCCCAGGAACCTGTGATGTTCCCATTAATATGATGGTTATTTAACATTGAAAAAAAGACAAGAAAACCCACAATTAAAAAAAAAAACACCATGACACCACAGACAAAATAAAAGAATCGGAATTGGAACTGAGGGCTAGACTACTCCTGCCCAGTTGCTTGGCTAGTATATAAAAAGGAAAGGTTGTCAGCTGCCTGAATCAGAGTTACCTTTTCAAGTTTTGGTGGTTTGTTTTGGGGTTTGTTTTTTCTTTTGTTTTTTTTTGGTTGTTTTTTTTTTTTTTACAATTCTTGTAAAAAGGTTGATATCTAACCTTTAAAAAGCTCTAGACTAAAATATATGGAGTGTCATCTCTTGCAGCTTTGATGCAACTGCCTAAAACTCCACAGAGGTGATAATGTCTGAAGTGGCAAGTAAATGGAAATATTCCTGATTAGATTACATCGTAGGGTGACAGTACTGTATGAGCTTTCATATTGCTTAGTTTTGTGAAAGACACTCTATTGTACTGATTAAAACTGACTTGTATGCAGAACTTGTCACCATGAAGTCTTTCAAGAGGAAGAATACCCAAATTCAGAGCTTAATGTCACAGGAGATGCAGATTAAAGGCTGACTATCAACATATAAGAGAAGACCTGCGGCTATTTTTATCTTATTTAAAGTCCTCTGTTATGATACAGAGAAATAATTTCTCAGCAAATCAATCTGTGGATATGCCTCCTCACCACACGTTGACGTATTTTTTCTAGATACCAACAATTGATCATGGTCAGAAACAGTATCCTGCTGCTGGCTGAGCACTGTTTCGAGCAGCAGAAAGATCTGGTCTGCCCACAGAGCTGTAGCTGTTTCTCAGGTATGAAACTGTTAACGTACTTGAAAATCTCCTGAAGCAGTAAACCCCCGCAATCTAACAAAACACACGCAAGTTGCATAATCAAACACAAGACATTTGAGACAGAGAAAGTATTTTCTTACAGACCTGAAAAAGTTATTAATTTGCCCTTATTTTTTTTAACTTCAAAGCCATTTTATAAACTATGAGGACTTCAGAGCACTCCAAATATTATGAGGTGTAAAATAAAGTTTTATTTTGAAATAAAACATCACAAATCCTTTTTCTAGGTATTTATATCTATAATTTATATCCACAACAGCTTTTATCTTTTGCTGTTCCTTCCTGCTGTCCCATTTAATGTGCACCCTTTTAAGCAAATCCATGCCTCTCCACCTAAAAGCCATGTGAACTTCCATGGCATTAAACATTTTCCACACCTTTCACACAATTTTTGTGCTTGACCACCTCAAGTCAGTTGCATAAATTTAGACAGTAAAGTTTTTGGGGTGGAAACTACCCACTGTATTTATACAGTAGTGAGAATGAAAGTGTCCTGTATTTGTTAAGCCCTTAAGTACTACCATAATTAACATGACTAACAGAAATAAGCAACAAAGACACAGTTGAATATTCACTATTATTGACAAACCTCTGAGAGCATTTCATATTGGCCTCTTCTTCCCAAGGCTATAGTAAGTAAGTCGTAGACTACAGATGCACTTTGTAAACTGATGATACGATCATTTTTGTGTTCTGGTATTCTGCTCAGTACAGCGTCACGGTTAGCCTGAAACATACCACAAAAAAAAAAAAATCACACCACCAAACTCAGCCACTGTAATCCAACATGTAAACCATTTTTTCACTCAAATAACTACCATTCTATTCAGATTGACAGTCAGCAGTTGATATAGGTGATACAGAAAGATGGTATCTGCTACTAATTTATAGATAGCAAGAATCACCAATTTTATCCAGTAGTGGCAAGATCTATGTTTCTATATGGATCTATTTTAAATTACTTGATTCTAATTACATAAATTAAGTAATGTATTTTAAATTACTGAAGAGTAATTTTAGAAACTTCTCAGAAACCAAATAAGGGTTTTTTAATATAATGTATATTCATCTTTTAAAATTTAATTTTATTTTTATATGCTAGTAGAACATATTAGAAGGATCTTCAAATCCTCTATTCCAGCTTTTGTGAAACAAGGCAATCAATTTCTTTTCTCTTAATAACATTATGACATCATCCTCTCACTTGTGAGTGGTAACCTGCCCAAGAAACCACACAATCACCTTCAGGAGTTACTAGTGAGAAGTGAAAATTGTCTCTGGTTCTGAGCACAGGCTTGGAATCAGGCCATGTTTGCAGTAAGATTTTGTACTTTCAATCCTTTTATGTGAAAGACACATTGCAAATCTCATTCCTTAATTAATATTTACCTTTTGGGAATGAAGAAAGCTGAGCTAGAACTGGATTAAATGAATTGACCATGTTCACAGAGAGATCTTGTTAAAGAGCAAAGGATAAAATTCAGGTCTCCCAGTAGCTAAGACCACCTATATTGAACTACGTACTTCTTCCACGATACCATCAAGCCTCTGAAAATACCTTTTCTTGATATCTTATTTATTTCTGGATTTCTTGATGTTTAATATTCCCATTGGTACAAATGTTAGTGTATCTGGTAGTTTGAAGTCAGAAGTTAAAGATCCTTCTCTCTCCTCTTCCGTCCTTTTTTATTATTATTATTTACACAGGGCATGCCCCCCTTAATATGTTTACTGAAATACACTAAATTTTAACAGACAGTTCATTTCCTCTTTTTTCAGAGGCGAGGAATGACACACATTAAGGGATAATAAATTGTTTCTCTGCTTTGACAGAATAACAATTTAAGTTCTGAACATGCGTAACACATCTTCAACATCAGAATAATTAAATACAGAAATAAATTTTCAAAAAGATACATGGAGTGTAAAATGCATAGATGTTTCAGGAATTATCAAGGGAATAATCCACAGCTTGGTTTGAAAACACACAACCCTGTACACACACTCCAAAACAGTAATTTTTCTTCCTTTTGACCAAAAAGTCTTTGTTTTTTCCTTTCTACACTGCATAAATATTTAGTCAACTTTAAGAACTTCTTCCTTTTTAGCTCCACACTTAATCACTATTTGACTCAATTCCTTGCAAGTACACAGAACCAGCACTTATTGGGAAAAAATGGTTGGCAGTGCCAAAGCAGTATTATAGGAGAGGGTGTCTTGCAAGTATTAAAGGTATCTTATAGATTTGAACAATCATTGTCTGCATTGGGTACAAACATTATAATTTAAAACAGAATGTACGTACAAACCTAAGTGCTCAGTGTTTCAGAACCGCCACAGTCTCAGACACAACAAAGTGACAATTAGCTAAACTGCAAGGTGTCAGCTGGCCACACTGACCCTACGCACACTTTTAAGCCTGAGGCAAACACAAGCAGTATAACTTAGTTCACCCACCGTGGAAGAAAGGATACGCTCAGCCATTTTACCATCAGCTAGGAATAACACTTAAGGCTGAGCCAAGGGGGTGTTGATCAGTGAAATGAAGTCTAATTGGAGGCCAGTAAGTAGTGGTATATCCCAGAGACTGATACTGGGCCTGATCCTGTTCAAAATCTTCATTAATGAACTGGATGATGGGGCTGAGAGTGTACCCTCAGCAAGTTTGCTGATGGTATAGAACTACAAGGAGGAACTGGTACACCAAAGCACCATGCTGCCATCCAGAGGGACCTCAACAGGCTGGAGTAATGAGCTGACAGCAACCTCATCAAAGGCTTTAACAAAGACTTGAAAGTGCAAAGTCCTGCACCTGGGAAGGAACAACCCCAGGCAGCAGTAGATGCTGGGGGCTACCCAGCTGGAATGCAGCTTAGTAGAAAAGGGCTGGGGGTCCTGCAGCAGACATCAAGTTGAACAGGAGCCAGCAGTATGCCTTTGCTGGAAAGAAGGCTAGTGGTATCCCGGGTTCCATGAGCAGGAGTGTTGCCAGCAAGTTGAGGGAGGCAATCCTTCCCCTCTGTTCAACACTACTCAGGCCACACCTGCAGTACTGGATCCAATTCTGGACTCCCCAGTACAATAGAGATATGGAGCTACTGGAGACAGTCCAACAGATTACCACTAGGATGAATAAGGTACTGGAACATCTCTTCTATGAGGAAAGGCTAAGACAGCTGGAACTCCTCACCTGGAGAAGAGAATGCTTGGGGAGGAACCTTATCAATGTGTACAAATACCTGAAGGGAGGGTACAAAGAAGATGGAGCCAGGCAGCTGTCACTAGTGCCCAGCGACACGACCAGAGGCAGCGTGCACAACCTGAAACACAGGAGGTTCCTGCTGAACATCAGGAAACAGTTCTTTTTTTACTGTGAGGATGACTGAGCACTGGCATAGGTTGCCCAAGGAGGTTGTGGAGTCTCTCTCCTTGGAGATATTCAAAAGGCATAGACACAGCCTGCTCCAGGTGGCTCTGCTTGAGCAGAGACATTGGACAAAATGACCTCCAGAAGTCCCTTCCAACCTCAGTCTTCCTGTGATTCTGTTACTACAGCTCAGCCGACATGCAGCAACATGTACACGTACTGTAAAGTGAAGATGTCAGTCCTTCAGAACACACTCTTCTACTCATTCCTGCCTAGATAAGGAAAGTCTGGTCTATACTTTGCAAGTGTAAGAGCTAGAATACAAGGACATCTTACAGTAAGAGTGATGGCAGAGTTACAGCTGACTTTCCTCATTAGGCCTGACAATACACTGTAGCAGCAGTCATGTGGCTAAAAGAGACATTTTGTACTCTGAAATGTACCTATAAGAGAATCAGAACACTTACACTTGAAAAGCACAGAACTATCTTTCTCAGAGCATTTATTTCATAAAAACTACAACTTAAATCTTACTGAAAACATCCTTTCTGAATTTGGAAATTAAGGGAATGGAAGGTGATACAAAAGCAGCATTTGTAATCCACTGGCAAGATTCAATTTTCTGGATATATTCAAATAAGAAGAAGTTATGACGTTAGAATGCACCACTTCCCTGAAACTAGCAGTATCATTTAGGGCTCGTATATATACACACAGTCATTTGATTACTTTTACTTACACAATATGCTACTTATATGTCATATCCTCATTTTGTTTTCCAGTATTTACTTGAATAAGTTCTTGAAGGACAGAAGTATTGACATCTTATCTGTGTTTTTACTAGTTCACAGACAATGCAAGGAAGAGATCATACTACTTTAATAACACAATACCACCTCAAAACACCAATGATTACTCAATCTTCTGTAACTGTTCTTATTTCATTCCCAAAAACTTGTTTCAAAATCGTAAATCACATACTACTTCATAACTACTACAGCTAGAAAGTTAGCATGCACTGAAGCTGAACTAACAGCTCTCAGATTTCAGAAAGATAAGTTTGTAGTGATTAATATTTTTATGCTCAATCTTCACCTTTCCCTCACTCCAAAACTAATTTGACCAAATTACTCAGCCAAAGTAAGTCAATCATGAAAGATATTATACTCCCCCAAAACAAACTCTTTTGCCTCAGATAACCTGCAATAACTACTTGTAAAGAAAAAAAATATTGAAAGCTTGTATATGCTCTACAGTGACAAGCATTTGATATAATTAGGCAGATCTAACTCACAAAGGAAAAGCTGTAAGTAACCTGAAACAAGACTTAACAGTACTTTTAATTCTTTTTTTGGCTTCTTAATGCTAATATGCAAGGAAGTACATATGCAAATACAGTAATCCGTAGTCAGATCCTGCAGAACTGGGACTGCTTCCACTTCACACCATGACCACAGTTCAACCAGAATTACACATATCTCCACGAGCTGCTGAGGCACATGTGGCCCCTTTCAGTGGTAAGTATATACTGCAGCAAAACGAACACATTACATGAAAATGTTTGCTCAGTCTAATTTTCTGGTGACAGATTCTGTCATGAACATAGCAACACAGATCACTAGGAATAAGGAAAGTAGTTTGCACTACAATGTAAATGTTTGCTACTTTAAAATAGTTCAAATAGGACAATGTTCACTAAAACATTCTGATCCTACTTAACTGTATCAAAACAGAAATTATGCCAGAGCACGATAGCATCTGAATCATCCATAGAACTCAAAATACTAAGTCTTATTGATGAGACAGATTACCATATAATGCATCCAGATTCTAGAGATTCCACCCTTTCAGTTAGAAAAACAGCAAAAATCCCAGCTTTTCATTTGTGCCATCTGAGAACACATAACTGACCTGGTACGAGAATGTTAGTACACGGCAGTTGATAGATCACTAGTAAAATCATACTAGAGGAAAATATGAAAGGTTGACAGAAGGCACAAGTAGGCCATTGAAAAGAATCACCAGTTGAGGAATTTATTAAAATAAATATTCCTGTAGCAAAGGCTGAATTGCCAGTATCATTAAAATAAATTTACAAATCTGAGTGACATCTGAGGTTTAATGCACAATGGAAAATACTTTCTGGCTATGTTTATTATGCTCATCTATTAGTCTTTGATGTGGTTTTTAAAACAAAAATAACTTACATTTTGAGTCTGTCTGAATGGCAACCAGCTGGTATAACAGTGGTTCACACTGGTAAGTGATGTCAAATGAAAGACCTGGCTCTGTGTTCACCTGCCTATGGTTAGAAGGAGGCTAGGTTCAGCCACTCTAAAGGAGAAAAACTCCTATTCATAACACTTGGAGACCTCATCTTGCTGACTCAGAGGAACAGAAGCTTGAGTTTCAGAAGTAACTGCCTGCTTTCCTAACAGAAAATGAAACACAAGTCATAAAGTAAGGCACAACAAAAAAGTTCTATTTTCATTTAAAAAAAAAAACAAGGAAAATACACACACACATACAGAACATGCTCATTCACTCAGTTTTACCTACCATAGATTCACTAATAAGCAGCAACAGTAAGGCTTCTTCTGTATTTTCTTGAGGACAAAAGATGCTGTTCAAAATGAGAATTTAATTATTTAAGCAGAATACATTATTTTTAGAAGTAGCTTACACAAATATAGTAAGAGTCCTATAGAAACTGGCAAATTTTCAGAAAAGAGAAGAGAGAGTAACTAGTGTAGAAAAAATGGTTGGTTAAAATGCATTTCTTTGCAATGCTCTAAATTTGCATTTCAGAAAAGCTATCCAAACATAGTAAGAGAACAAGACCACCACAGCTGTCAAGAGTTGAACACACTCAAATATTGCAAAATTACACATAATTTGACAACTGTAAAAACTGCACCCATAGTTTAACTAGTCTCTGTCAGCTAATCTGCCTGAGCTGACTCTACATCACTGATTCAAAAGTCAGCAACAAGAAACTCCCTCACAAGGACAAGATAACTTTCTTATTTCAGGCAATATGTGGATAAATACTTCTATTAGTCTTTCATCAGATATGCTTGAGAATTGTTTTCCTGATTCATTCAATAGCTGTGAATATTTTTAAATAGAGCCATGACAATCTCTGCCTGCTTGCCATAACCAGTTACTTCCAAGCAGTTAAAATATTTGTTTTTAATGAAGTATACCTCATTCTGAATAAACACTGAAGGTTTGCATAGGACTAGTTTGCAAACTTTACTTCGTTCTTTGAAGATCAGATGCTTTCTGAATATTTTTCCATGCTGATGCACAAACAACAGTCAACTGGTAGGAATTCATTCATTCATTCTCTCTCTCATACACACACAAAACCCACAACCCAGTGACTCTGTTTTAATTCTTCAGATTTACTTCTCTAAACTGTTTCTGAATTAGCACAAGTACTGTTAATTCAGACTAAATGGTTGCACAATTAACTGTTTAAATGTACAACATAATTTCTTGTTGTTAATAAGCAATTCCTATAGTCCCAAGGGTGCTTAAACTACAATAAACTACAGATGGGAAACAAAATTGGTCTGAGATTAAAACACCTTTTAGGGTTTTTTTTAAATGCACTAGAAATTTAAGCAGTAATTAAATGCCTGAAACGAAATGGAAACTCAAACACATCTGAATTCCAGGCGGTTTGAAAGCAACACTGCAAACATATTGTGGTAATATACAGCAGTTAAGACCCCAGGGCAGTTGTTTTGGTGTTGGATTTTTATTTTTTAATCACAGCAAGCTGCTCACTAGATTTTGAAGAGTATGCTAAATCTTAGAAGCCACATAACAAAGAAATTTCAAAACACAGTTACTCATTAATAAGAACTGCCCAGGACTAGGAATGAGGAGTGAAGAGGAAGCATCAGAGCGCTTCCTATTTACCTATCCAGTCTCCAATGCAAAATATAGCAACCTGGAAGCAGATTTAACCTGACTGACTGGCAATGGTTCCCAGAAAGCAGAATAACAATTGGAAATAGTTGCTGGAGAAATAACTTTCTCAGAGAAAAAAGGGAAGTCGCCCCAAAGAGAGCTACTAACAAGTCACTCATCAAAACAAAAGCAAACATTATTTTCTCCCACAACATATTTTGGTAAATAAGTTGATGTTTGTCTCAAACAGGGAAGATTCTCTTCATGCAGAAATTACTGAAAAATTTCTTTGAACCTGAAGCTCAATTTAGTTGACTGAACTCAGACATTTTCTCTGTCTCCTGACAGGCATACCAATAAAGTAATTCCAAGGTAACAGGGCAGAGTAAGAGGCAACTGGAAGCATGAAATGGCTACCAAAGGCAAACCAAGGAGTTTAACAGTTCTTCAACTGAGGATAAAACTGAAAAGAGACTAACACAGAGATCTACAAAATCATAGATGGTATTAGACAAATCACATTCAGCATTCTCAAAAGAACACAATGCAGTTACTTAATATATCAGGCAACATATTTAGAAAAAAAACAGTACATCTCAGACTCTGACAGTGTTGGTGATCAGATGAATACCTAGGAGGAAGTTTCCTACATGTCTGTCTTGCTATTCTTTGTCTTAGGTACTTACTTTCAATCACTGCTGGAGATGAGATACTTGGCTAAACATGTTTTATCTGATCTGGTATTAATCACTCTGATGTGACAAAAGAAAAGGACTCATTATATGCTCCGCTGAAATTGTGGAACTCCTGTCTTGTGTGTCCCAAGAACAAGAAAATTACACTGAACAAAGCCCCACTTTTGCCAGGAGGCATGCTTCTACAAAAGGATGAGCTGAGAATAAAGAACATAAGTTTGAAAGACTGAGCCTGAGAAACCTGCTGTATGTATTCCAGATCAAGGACAGAGAATTGATAGAAATCTTTGAATATAAACACTATTCTACTTTCTAGTAATGATGACACCATAATTACGTAGGCTTGCTACTGTATAAAGTGTTCATTAATGGAAATCTGCAATAATGCAGCTAAACAACTCAAGTGTCTGCAGTATGACAGTATTTTACATCACAATACAAAGATACTGTGAAGTAGGATTACTTCTATAAGCAATCTACCATAGAAGCAGACTCTTTTGCACATACCAATAAGGTCACATAATAGAAAAAAGCTTTAATATTAACTAATAAGGCATATATAGTGCAAGAGAGCAACAGACAGTTCTTTAGGATTTGCTGTGTGAAACCAAGTAGTTTGAATGAGAAAATGTGTGACTCTGCATAAAAGAGATTTCTTTGTGTTTGGACAATAAATGGATACTTTTAAAGTGCAGTGATCAAGGTGTTTCCAGGTATGTCATTTCTACCAGAAGGGTTGCCTGCATGTACAGGTTGGTAATTATGTACTTGCAGAAAAACACAATAATTGTTTTGGCAAACTGAATGTTCAACTCTATGCCTGCATCTTTTCCTAAAGCTCAGAAGACTGCTTTTTAATTACTTCACATCCAAGACATAGGTGATAAGACTGAAATTTAAAAACTCACAACATCTGGGTTTTGATCTAGCTAGACAACATCATCATCATCATCATCATCATTATTATTATTATTATTTTGAGAAAAAGGGTCTAAAGTGTCATATGGAACAGACAGCAGTCTCCTGTAAAGAGATCCCCAGATCACATAGATTTCACAGAATCACAGAACAGTTGAGGTTGGAGTTAGTGTCTGGGGACCATCTAGTACAGACCCTTCACTCAAAGCAGGATCAACTGGCAGGTTGCTCAGGCCCATGACCACTTGGATTTTTAATATCTCCAGTGATATTCTCCAGACTCCACAACCTCTTCTGTAAATTTTTTTTCTTAAGTTTAAATGGAAATTCAATCTTCTCCATCTGCATTACTTAGCACTGTCCTACTATGGCAAATCACAATCTTGACTAGGTCGTTATATCCACTGCTACAATCTATTTCTCAGTTCTCTGGCCACAGTGCTTTCCCGCATGTAACAAAACAAGGAAGCAATAGTTGTTCACTATATTAAATATATATAGACAAAATACAAGATCCCACAAGGACTCACATGTAAAATATAAGTAGAGCAGTGCAAAGGTTGCAGATTATATAAAACAAGCATGCAACAAAGTTTCATCAGATCAAACTGATGAAAGACATTAAAAAAAAAAAATCCAAAAAGATGATGCCAAATGATGAAGATTTAACCAGTATTACTTTGACATAAGTATGTTACTTTACAGTAAGCTACACCCAAGGACTATAATAAAGTGCAAAATTTTGTCAATATATATTTTTGGCACTGCCAGAGTGTGAAACCATTTTTCATTTGATCAGATACAAACAAACAAGTTATTAACTTTTAAGAAAAAGTTCAAATTCAAGGAAATGGCTATCTATATTTAATACTAATGGTGATCAGTTTCAACAAAAAACCACACATTTTCAAGAAGGAAGAGACACCTACCAAAGCTACTCCAGAATTAAAAGGTAGACGCCTTGGGAAATAAACTACTTTTGAAACTGCTAGATAAATTGCTAGATATGATTGGTTTTTTTGCAATATTTCAGGGATTAATTTGAATCTCCATATTGTTAACTCTTTCTTTTCCATGATAAAACAGAATAGAGATCTAGAAACAGCACACATTTAAAATGTGCCATCTCAGATTTGCAACCCAGATCATGTTTTCTTTTGTATCTCAGTATAGTAAGAGATATTGATTCTACCATATACCTCAGTATAGAAGAAAACAAAAATATTTTGAGACTTGAGAACAAAAGGTCTCATGCATACAGCACAAACTTCTGCTTGGAGAAGCATGTTGCTTTCCTAGTTCTCCTCAGGTAATACATATACAGGCACAGCATGGGAAACATTCCCGTTCACATTGCCCAATTCCTTCCACATTTTCAAAAATATAAACTATATTACCCAGTGCACTGGGTATCAATTGCAATTATAGAAACAAGAGAAGTATAAACTCAGCCATACTTTTCTCCAGTGTATACCCGCGGTCTTCTACTGAGTGCGTAATTCTTAGTATTTGAACCTTTTCGAAGTGGATCATCTAGGGGTGATTGGTGAGGAGGGTCTTCCAGTGGATTCCAATAACTCTGTTCACACATGCCTCGTAACAAAATTTCAGCCAGTTGTCTTGCTATCGTCTGTAAAAGTGAAAGATAAATATTTTCCTTGGAAATGCTGAATACAAACTCTTCAAAAATGCTTGGCTTATTTCTAACAAAGACTAGTCATGTAAAACAATTTTTTTTTTTTAAAGACCCCCAAAAACAGCCACACTGCTGTACGAAAGGTATAAGCACTCAGTTCAGTTCTCTAAACACAAAAAAAAAAATGGCAGTAGCAAACAATTTTTCAGTTTTATCAGTTAAATCCAGATATTTCTGAAATATCAACAATACCAACTGTTGCTCCTAAAAAGTACAGCACGTCCAGGTATATTTTCAGCTGTTTTGTGCTCAATAACCTCTACTGCCTCTCCAGGCCTGGAGCAGATGTTTCCGTGGGAGAAACCAGAGGGGAGCAGGTATTCCCCTGCTGATTGTGGAGAGGACCACAGTGGAGCAGATGTCCACACTGCAGCGTGCTGAGATGACCATGGTGGAGCAGGTTGATAGTCCCTGAAGGAACTGCAGCCCATGGGAGATACTCCACCCTGGAGCAGGGGAAAGTGTGAGGAGTAAGGAGCAGCAGAGAGGAACTGTTATGGACTCACCACAACCCTCCACCCTCATACACCACTCGTGGAGTGGGAGAGTAAGGAGAGAAGGTAGAAGAGTCAGGAATGAAGGACTGAAGTTGAACCTGGGGAAGGTGGTGGGAGGAAGGTGTTTTAGTTTTTTTATTTGTTTCTCACCATCCCATTCTCTTTTAATTGACAATAAGTTAAGTTAATTACCCCCAAGTCAAGTCTGTTTTGTTCATGACAGTAACTGGTCAGTAAACTCCCTGTCTTTACCTCGACCCACACGCGTATCTATCTTATTTTCTCCCCATTTAAAGAAGGGGAATGAGAGAGCAGCTGGGTGGGCATCTGGCAGCAATCAAGGTCAACCTACCACAGGCACTTAAACTCCAAACCCCAATTGACTGGGGTTTCTGACAACTTCTACTTGAAGGTGCTAGTGTTTGTCTCTGTTGGTAGGGCTCAGTAAGAGTGAAATGAGGCTGCAGAGCAGCATGAAAAAAAACTTTATTTTGACTAACTATTCTTGGCACCATATACTTAAGTGTTGAAATACATAAGTATTATTTAAGTAAATAATATTAATGTAAAGCTTTGAAATCATCCTATAACCCATAACTATCAGGTTAATCTCTTTTATGTTTAATGCATATACATAAAAGCTGCACAACTATATATCACAATTATGAAAACTCAGAGATTAGCAGCAGACCAGCAGAAAGAAGGAAAGATCTACATTTGCATCAAAATTGGCAGTATTTCCCAGCAACGGATGTGTAATGTTTAGGCCACAGACAGCACCATATGATCTGCATTTTCCACCTGAATTCCTAAACTATAAGAAGCCCTTCATCTTTTATACTATTAAAGTTTGCAGTATTATCCTTCTCCATTGAAAGTCTATTATTTAATAATTTTAACACAAGGGTGTTAAAATTAAAATAGTTAGTTAAAAGAACTAGGAATCAGTTATTAAATTAAGAAACTAACTACCTTCCTTATTATTACTTTGGAAATTTTAAAGGCCTAGTATTACAAAACTAATCTAGGACATTTTGAGAATCATTACGTTGAGAAAAAGATTTAAATAAACCTTGGCCTTTTATTATGTATAAGAAGCAAAAAAGATACATCACTTTTGGTAAAAGTTTATTTTCTGACAATATAAATAACAAATCTTCATTATTTTGCTTTTATTGTTTTCCTTTAAGAAGCTTTATCACAAAAAATAGAGAAATGATAACGTGATAACTTCAACTTAATAGAATACACATAAAGACACTGCACTCTGTCCTCACTCCCATTACATTACAGAACATGAAACACCCTTGTGAAACTATGGTAAGTCATAAATAGGGCAATTATGATTAAGGTTGAAAGTATGGTCAGTCAGAGATCAATCAGGTTTTAACCATAACCACAAATAAGAAAGAGAAATAGGGGAGAGATTGGATAGCAAACATTCCTTTTAATTTTAATCATTCACTTAAGCCAGGAAATGTAACCTTATAAAGTGGTAGATAACAGATCCTGATCAATATGTCATGTATCGATTACTTGTCTCTAACTCATCCACTATATTTATGCTTTACCTGCCTACTAAAATGATGCTGCAATAGGAATGTTTAATATAACTTACCATTCGCAGATTTTGTGTAGTTCTTGTTTCAACAGCTCTTAGCAACTCCCTAAATCTACCAACTCCTCTTGTCAAGTTCCTGTATATAAACACAGAATGTGACAGTATTCCAACTTGGATGTAGTAACACCTTAATATATTACTCAATCAAGTTGTTAAAATCCATGTTATCAATTTTTTTCCTGCATATGATGACTGCCTTCCTGTGAGAGATACATATTCATCTGGGAACCCCACCGCTGATTACTATAACAACATTCCCTGACAGTTTATTGAAAAAATAAACATTTTCATGATCAGTAGATTTTCAATTACATTAGGCTTCAAACTATAAACTTTGAAAAAAAAAAAATCCATTTTAGTTGCCTCTTGACACCTTAAAATAGGGAAGTAAAAGAGTAAATCTTGTAATCCTCAGTGAAAGTAATGTAAAATTTTAAACTCCTTTTCAGGGAGGAAGAGCACAAACACAGCAAGGCCCACTGCGTGGCCAGAAGAGGACTGGGGGATCAGTGTTCTGGCTTTTGGTGTGGCTTCTGCAATTCAAGTTTCTTCATCTATGCTTCTTCCACTGCTGCTGATTAAACAGCTTTTGCAAAGAGATCCAAGACCCTCAGAGAGGGGGCATTATTCATACTAACAATTTTAGCCGATCTGAACTTTCTTCTCAAAAAACAGATTATTTTGAATGGCCTTATAGCTTTATCTTTTTCTCATGTCTATACCAGTTATCTCAGCTACCTATTGTTTTATTGCACTTTAAAACAGTTGAGAATATTTTAATTTATATTAATAGAGTTTGTCTTTGAACTAGTGAAGGACTAGGTTGGCTTTTTGCCAAGCTGAGCAACTGAATTCAGCAACCTCAACACATAACAGAATCATCATTTCATTATTTGAAGTTTAGTCGCAAAACAAAATTATTTGATCAAAACCATGTTTTGTGTTAAATCATTGCTGTTATGTCATATAGTTGTATTACATTAAGATGTTATTTTATGTGCAAGTTGCATAACATTCACCTAACATGGGCTCAAAAAATAAAAGAAATATTACATATTGCATAAGCTTTTCACAAGTAAAAGCACTGTTGTACTGCACTATAAAGCTGATGTTGAAATTGTCATCCTTACTCTGATGTCTTTATTTACAAATATATTTAAAATACTGATCTTCTGAATTATAACTTCACACAAATTTTAAAAAGCCAGTATTTTTACAGATACTTTCTTTAAATTTAGTTGCACTATACCTGAAACCAGAGTGTTTGACACAAGAGAACTTGCTATAGAACTGCAGAACACTCATCACTTTACCTAGAGATCTCATTTATTTCACTCTTCAGATTACACGACAGGTTGTCTCTGTTCTGCTTTATATAATAAAGGATTATCAGCATATTTCATAAACTTTAGTTTCCAGCACAGACAGACATCTTTCACTAGCACAAGTTCACCTTCTAAAATACTTTTCTATAAAAGGTCATTTTAAAAGAACTAGCATTTTCAAATAACAAAACTTGTATGATCAAGTTGAAAGTTATGCCAAAGTAAGCCAGCAGCTGGTTAAAAAGAAATAATGATTGTTTGTAAACAGTCCATACGTTACAGCAGAGCTTGACCATAGAGTGACCCATTAATACATATTAAAGAAAATTAGTCTTGTGTATACATCTAACATGGAAACAACTGCATGAAAGATTATATTTATTTGTATATTTCACACAGGTAGGCCTCAATAGGTAATGAATATTACACCAACTTCAAATACTATTGCAGTAAGCACAGAAAGTCACTAGGCCAAATTTTAAGAAAACCTCTGAACTTAAGGGAAGCTGGATACCTTCAGCACCTTTGGAAAGCCAAAATACATACCATTCAGTAATATCACATGCCAAATATTTTAAAGAGCCCAAATCAGACCACTGGAATCCCAGCGTTAAGTCCTCTGCTCTAAGTGCACATTTCCCATGAATGGAGCTTTCTCTCAAGGACTTTGCAATGCGCAAAGTCACAGATGTGTCCTCATAACAAGATTTTTAAAACCAAACAGACAGCTCTGTCAAAAACCCGAAATGTTCCCTGCAAAATTGTCAAAAAAGAGCAACAGCAAGAACTTGTCAGTTTGAAACACAAAACACACTATGTAGCAGAACTTCAGATCACAATAATTTAAATCTTCATGAAATTTTAGGAATTAGCATTTTTTCCATATGAGGTTTGTGTCTTTTGATGTGTTATATGAACTAAAAAACTACTCTATGGAGAAGTATGCAACTTTTTAAAAGTCCTTAAGAACTTAATGATAGGTTGTTATTAGTTACCTATTACATTTTTATAATTATCTGCAAGAGACTGAAACTTGTGACTGAAGTTCTACTGTACGATGGAAAAAGCAGTAAGATTGTCCAAGAAAAAAAACCAAATTTAAAATACAGAATTAGTTTTTGCTTCATAAAGCATTTAACACCGATCCACTGCACAAGTGAACACAAACACAATACAGATTTGTCGAGCATCTTCTATGCGAAGTACACTAAAAAAAAAACAGTTCAAATCTACAATCTAAATCACCCCAAAATTGAGTTAAATGCTTTGAAAGACAAGAAATGAAGCAAAATACACCATAAACAATATGGTATATCTCCACACTGCGCTGCTTTTAGCAAAGTACATTTCCTGTATTTGTTACCAGTTTGTAACATTGGGAGAAGAAGGGGGTGGCTATTCTGGCCCATACTTTTCCTGTCTAGCCTAGGAAGCACACAACTTTTACCTGCTTATTAGTAGAATGTGCCTTCATGTTAGCAGTTCCACCTGTGCTGACTGAATGCCAGAGCAAAAGGGCAGGTTAACTTAGAAAACAACGTCCCACAGTGTCTGTAAAAGACTTTGAGATCCCTTTCCTTCTCAAGATAAGTAGCATACTGGAGTCAAGGCCTTCAAATTGCACCTTCCTAGTTTTTAAAGACTAATTAAAATGTTTGCTGCTTTAAATCTTCAAGAAAAACCCCACCTACTTTGACTCTTTAAGTAGCACTACACCAGTTAAAGACTGAGAACCAAGATTTAGAGGTATAATCTACTATTGAAAATCTATACGGATTGATGCCCTTCAGGCTAATTTGCACACTTGTGTCTACATATTTGCACCCTAAACCCCAACAATTTATGTTAGAACTTATTTAATTATTCTGATGCAAGATCAACTTTTCTGCTCCTTTGAAAACTTCAGGCAGCATTTCTGTTCAGAATAATGAAAATATTTTAACTGCATCTATGCAAAAGTGCTCACTCCTAAACAGAGAAAGAGAGATCAATAGCTGTAGATATGATACAAGGAAAGTGCAGGAAGAAAATTAAGGGGCAGCAAGGGCAAACCTTCAGTGCAAGATCAGAAGATCTGAATATAAGCCTGTAGGCCAGCAGTAGCAAACTTTTGGAACAAACACGTTTATCACCATTACCACCAAAAAGTCTCTTGGTTTTAAAAAGCAAGTTCGGCTTCAGACAACACAGTGCTTTGGCATTAGCGGTCCAGATAAACCTCACACCCAAATTCTCCTTATCTTTGTGTTTTCAAACACACACACACACCCACAAGTAGAAAAGAAAGAAACTGCTCAAAGAGAAGTAGTCTACATTTGAAAGATGTTAGGGCAAAAAAAAAATCACATGCTATTCCTTATAACAAAGGAAGTGAGATGTAATCATAATATACTCAAAACAAGCTACAAGAGAAAAGTTTTAAATTTAACCTCAGAAAGGTTGATAGGATTAATTTACTACGTATTTACAGCATATTTTGATAGTATCTTTTCCACTAGTATGAGAACATCTTTGTTAGTCAGGCATTTATCTTATGCTTACAAATTAAAAAACCCAAATATTTAGTCTAACATTGCCTTTTATAGATTAAATATGGAATTAGAACACATTTTTGCTTAGTGAACTGAGACTAAACCTCACCTGCTCTGCAATTTGGTGGCTAAATTGTCAGTGCTTCTCTCATTTAAGAGAGAAGAGTATATCCAGAGCCATGATAATGAACAGGCTAAGTTACTACATAAGCAAAAAACAAGAAATATGACAAATCAAGAGACTAACTCGTTAGCAGTAACAGAACAACATCCGAATACTAAGGCATGCTATTTAACATACTAGAGCAACTGCCTTATACAGCCCTACAAAGATTAGTTTAAAAAAAAAAAATTAAAAAGACTGAAATTGTGTGGCTTTCTGCAATAACTTTATTAAGGGTCTGATCAAATAGACAATGCTAAGTCTTCTGCACAATTGATGATGCTTCAGATGGTTGTAACTAATGTCTGTATCTGTTTTCCTTCAGGTTTAAGGGGAGGTAAGCATAATTTTTATCCATAATTGGAAAAATTATTGATCTAATGCAATCCAAGTCACCTCAAGCAAACATACTGGTAAGCTTTAGAGCTCTGTCTCCAAAAGGCAACACAGTTGCAACTCAGACAGTTCTGTTTTCCCTCTCAGATTTCACTCTCTTCCTTTGATACTTAAATTTTGAATATTCACAAACACTATATAATTTCCACAAAACATTATCACTAGGTACTACCTTCTGAATTACATGTAGAAAATCCTTTATTTCCTGACAGAATCAAAACTACTCATTTTTTAAGCGTGCGCACACACACACACAAAAGAATCATAATGCACTTCTCATTTTACCCATTGTTAACTCATGCAGAAAGAAAAATCCCAAGTATCTCAAATTCACTACAGATCATATTTGCTTGATGCTTGAAGGTTCTTGATTGACAATTGGGCTTATAAATGAAACATCTTCAGTGTGCCATTACAGCTACACAAGTATTTGAAACAACCAAATCAAGCAACAATTCTTGCATTCACGCATTCAAAATGAAAACTCTTACTGCCTAGGCTGCAGTTCCACTGGTAGCTAATTCTACCTGATGGGTTACTACTGAAAGAGGAAGGTCTCATTCTCCCCATTCTCCTCTCTTGGTGCCTGTTCCCTTTTTCCACCATTCTTCCTTCTTCACATCTTCCCACTCTCACTTGCATGGTCCTATCTCTTTTCTCACAGCCATACCACTGTATTATTACACTTTCCAGTTAATTAATTCATCTCACTAAAATGACAGGAAGTTGTAATTTCTTTGCTGTTTCTTTTCTGCTGTTTTGAAGAATAAAATGACTCTACAGAAGAGCCAAACAAGTACCCGAACCAGCAAAAAGCAAACAAGAAAACACGCATGCCAGGAGTGTAGGTATGGGGAAGATGAGTGCAAGTAACTCCATTTTACAGCGCTAGGACACTACATATTTTGTTTACTACTTCTCTTGCCACCACCACCTCAGCTCCTCGTCAGAACGTTCTTTCATATAAGTGTACACATACAACACACTATATACATGTATATACACGCGTGTGCATACACTAAGTACCAGATTCAACTATTAAGGCTCAAAGATCGGATTCACAAGAGGACTTCTCCAGTTACTGGACACAGAGTGCATTAGAAGTCTCGCTCTTTACCTCCTATTATTTTGCAAGTTTCTCCTTTAAAGCAGAGATCTAGTCAGAGGAAGAAATAGGGGTAGATTAAGAAGGTGCCAAAGAAAATAATAAACAAAAAAAGCCCATTCTTGAATTCACGAGAAAAAAAAAAAAGTGCTAAACATGCCAGAAAGTTTTGCTAAGGAAATAAATTAAGAGGGAATAAAGTATATAGAGTTTATTCCAGTAAATATTTAATACCATATTATGCATTAGTCAATTTGCATGGTCATAAACTTTTTAGTGTTATTATATCTATATTTAAAAGAAAATACTACAACTCCTACAGAACTAGAAGGAAGAATGTGCAGCACCAACAGTGATTTTGTTCAGTACACCAAACTGAACATCTGGGAGGCCACTCAGTTTAATATCAAGCATGATAAAAGCACGGAGAACTTCAGCAGAGTGACAAACATGGCCATGGCTTTACAGTCTGTTTTAGACACTCAAAGGTCAGAAATCAGCAGCAGAAACAATAAAGGAAGTCTACTCTGACAAGATGCAAGATTTTAAACAGCAATAAAACAGCTGGGATACATCAAGGGAAGTGTAACATTTGATAGAGCCCAAAGAGCTAATCTGAAGTGACAGATCCAATATTTAATCAGAGACAGTGCTGAGCAACGGCAAACAAGGACAAACCCTGAGCACTGCTTCTGCTTCAGCCCTCCCAGTGGCGACACTGAAGAAGAGGAAACGTGTGAAAAATAGAGAGCCACCCTGCAACGAAAGCAAACTAGGAGCAACACCTATGGAGAATTAAACTGAATTGTGAAGGGCAGATTCACTGCCACTGTTTGCCTGTCCAGCATGAAAGCCAGAGAATAATATATTGGACAGCAGTGTTAAAACAGCAATCTGTTAAGTGTGAAAAATGACCGTGAAAATGAACTAGAGGAGGGAGAATAAAAAAAAAAAAAAAGAAAACAAAAAAAAAACCAAACCAAAAACAACAAAACAAGAGGTTATCAAACGCCTGTTGATTTCCTAACTCTCTTGGTAAGCCCTGGAGATGTTTAACTTTGAAGCTACTGGTTCTGGTTAGCCAGAGATGTTAAAATCGAAAGAACAAGCACTCTTTTCCACTACTTTAAGTAACAACTTAAATGTGCCATTTATTCATCAGTGTAGTGAATAAGAGTTTTGTCCTTCTATTGTCAACCCTTGTATTTGCTATCAGCCTGTTACATTAAAACAAAGTAGAACGGAGGACAAGATTTCTTTTCCTCTTTTGCACACAAATGGCAATTCTGAAAATGCTTACTAAGATGTCTTTCATTCTTTTACTCTTCAGATTAACCAGTGTTCAATGTAACTGAATTTGGGGAAAGGCAAGGAAAGAGAAACATAACTCTCCAAATTCTTACTATTTACAACACACAAAATGCGAATTTTATCTACAAACAGGAACAACACTTTCTGGAAAGAAAAACTTGTGCAAATAACTTCAAAACATACAAGCAGAATATTTATCAGTAATCACCTTTCTTTATACTCCTCCCCTGTTCATTCATTGTGGGTAAGAATTCACGCAGCGTTCCTAGGCCTGGGGCCTCCAGCAACACTTCTTTCAGGAAGGCAAACATAAGACCCACTCTATAAAAGATCCTGCCAATAGTCTTACAAAAATATCACAGTGAAGTAAGTGTTCACTGCTGAGCTGCTTACCAGCCATGCATCTGTTTGAATGTAATCTCTGAGGAGCTACTTGTTTCCAAAGAAACAAGTTTCTGTTTTAAAATACCCATGCTGTAGTAAGGTGGGGATTTGGTAAACTTAAAGGCACTGAAATTTTGTCAAAATTATTTATGCATACACACTATGCTTATGTATAGGAAAAAAATAAAATGCACAAGGGCACTACTGTACACCCAGAAAAGCAAGCGTTACTTGCACCTTCTCATGCTTAAAATACAGTATATTAAATGCGAGTTCAGAAGAAGGTCATTTGGGAGAATGGACCAGCATTGGAAGGAGAATTTGGGAGGCAGAAAAGCTCAGATCTAAGAGGTGTACCAAAACCAAACAAAACTGTTTCAGTACAAACACCAAAATGCCTGCACGTCAACAACAACAACAACAAAAGGTACAAGCACTCCTCAGTAAATTGAACATATATGCAATTATTCTGGTGGGTACATATTTTAAAATGAAAGGATGTGGAAATCAGGAGGTGGGAAGGGGAATTTTCCAGTATTCACCTGAAAACATAAAAGCAAACTTTGCCTGCCTTTCAAGGTTCAACTGGTGACTAGCATTTCTGTAACATGTATTATGTCTCCAATGTACTCATAGCAGTGAATGCTCACCATGGTCAGTCTAATACTGCTTTTTAACTTAAAAAATTGGAAACAACTTTGTAAATTGTTTGGCCAATGACAAGAAAATAATTTGAGTGATAGAAAGAATTTAGTTTTCAAATGCTTTTAATCTCAGTAACAAATGAAAACAGATGCACACAGCCTCAAACACCTGCACAGTATTCACCTTTTCTTACCACTCTACCAGTCTCCTGTTCACTGATTGTTTTATATACAAACACACCGGTTCAACCAATTGCTACAGCACTGCCTACAGCTTAAAAAGATAATGTTGAACTGTCAAATGAAGTACCTGGCACCCAAAGCAGTGTTCTTCAGAACAATATAAAAATCAGAGAAGGAAATAAAAACAAGAGTATTAAATACAGCAGTAAAGCTATTTTTTTGGGAGGAGCAGGGGAAATGCACTAAATATTCCCTCGCCGTTTTAAGGATCCAACACCATTTTGTTTGCTGTCTATCAGAACACAACATAGAACCAAAACCTTGAATTTAATGCTTGCAAACATGAACAACAGCCAGAGCCAGCAAGGCTTGCACTACATGGGCTAAAAACGCTAAGTATATGTTTTGTATCACTGACCACTACAAAAGTTATTTGAGATTATTTTGAATAAAAGTGAGTTCTTCGTGCTTATATCCACCCTAGTTCTCCATGTAAAACTGCCAGATTTTCTATCTAGAGCTTCACAACGGAATCTTATTTTAAACCCTTGAAGTTAAGACACAATCCTGAGCAAGAAATACACAACATGGATTGAAAGAGGAAGCATTCTTGACAGATGAGTTTATCTGAATATCTGAGGGAATAATAATTTCCCCTCACATTCAAACTTATTCTGTTTTTTCAATGAAAACTAACAGAGTAAGAACAGGATCTTAAATAAGAGAAGTATGTATGTGCAACAGAAGCACTTATGGATTGGCTTCCACCCACTCTCCCTCACTTACTAACATGAGAGATATTCCTATGCTATTTCATTCCTATTTAGGCTATGGTGGAATAAGAAAAATAGATAAAAGAAACTACTTCTCCATAGACAAGTTCTATACATTAGTAACTCTAAAGAAGGGTTTTTTTCCTTGTGCTTCTCAAACATTTTGTAAGCCAATAAAAATCAATCATATGTAGAAAAACTGGTTCATTTGTTTTGTTTTGTGGGGAAGTTAATTTTCTATTGACAAAAAGCCAGTTTCTGAGAAACAACTTCATGGAGAAGACTGGGAAGGTCTTGCTTCACTGCAGATGTGTCAGCACAGGTAACGGCTCCATGAGGAGCACAGGTCTGGTCCAGGTTTCTCAGGCTTTGATTCAGCATGTGAACCATGATGGACATTAGACCAAATTACAGTCTGGATCCTGGAATCCGACAGAGAAATATCCTTGGAGAAGCCACCAAAAAGAGCTCTGAAAGGCAACTAAATCTGAAAGCCACATGAGAGCCACCTGATTTTAGACTTCAATCAGAAAGCTCTTTTGCTTTAAGAGCATACACGTCCAGTATATTTCTGAACACTGCTACTTCAAAAATAAATACCATTTACAATTTGTCTTGTTTATCTCATAATATGAATACAAAGCAAATTTTAGGACAGAAGAATTACTGAGTACATAAACAGCTTTCCTTTCTCTCTCGGGGGCATTTCACTTTGAAATAGCTATGTTAAAGTACTAAAATTAAAGTCCTGTGGAAGTCCTGTCTCTTCTTGGAACAACATCAGGACTTTGTACTCCTTCAAACTAAAATTACAAAGCAACTACTAGATTAAATAGAAGTTGTGTAATCAACCTGAAAGATATTTAAACTTACATGTTTCAAAATGTTTTTTTTTTTAAAGCACATAAACCCTACTTTTAAGTTTTAGAACAGCTTCTTTAGCTTCTTTGTCACTCTTTTCCAAGCTGAAATGTTCCTCTGCTCCCAAATGAAAAACGGGTATGTAGTTTGATTCTTTACACTTTCTGTACACTTTGGAAGAAAACATTAATTTCAGATTTGTGTCTTAATAGAGCACTAAAATAACATTCTTCTATTCACGCTATTGCAACTTTTTTTCTTTTTTTTCTTTTTCTTTTTTTTCAAGATAATTGCTTTTCCATGTATTTTCAAAATGCCAACACTGAGCAGCTAACGCATACCTGAAAGATAGTCACTTAATCCTCTACAAAAACTTGATTTCTCAGCTTAAAAGAAAATCTCTGTACAGCTAGTGAACAACGGGGAAATTTAAAGTGGATCAACCAGCTTTCTGGGTAGGCAGTAATATTCCCTGCATTACTGCTAAAACTGTGCCCTTCCAGATAGTAGAAAAGTTATCTTATTTTCTTTTCTAGTTTGTGACTGACACGCATGCACAAAAATGATGCTTCTATTTCTAGTGGTAGAAGTGTAATTAAAAGCAGTGATCAGCCAACTGATTCCTAGAAATGCAACAACAACAAAAACCCTCTCCATAGCAAAAGGACTTCAGACAAATTCATTTCTCCAGCAGATTTTGAAAGATGTTTATTAGTGCTCATTGGAGTGGAACTAAAGTCTACAAAACCCAGCAAAAACCCCATAAACATATACTAAGATTTTAAAGCATGCTCTAAAAATAAACTACTACAGTCACTATGCTGGTAACA
The DNA here is from genome assembly GCA_009806455.1 of Tetrax tetrax. Classification (NCBI taxonomy): domain Eukaryota; kingdom Metazoa; phylum Chordata; class Aves; order Otidiformes; family Otididae; genus Tetrax; species Tetrax tetrax. The sequence continues at coordinate 6,302 of WHYT01016350.1, read as the reverse complement.
GGATAACATTTGAACTGACTCAAACCAATGCCAGGTTATAATTTGGTGAAAGGAATTTTTATTTCAGATTCAACTCTTCTGAATGTCAGTCTCACTTCACGAACACACACAAATAAGAGATTCTACTGCACTGCAATATGAATAACAGATTTAGTCTGCCTGTAAAACAGATGGGCACATTTTTCCCCTTCTCGTTCTTCCCTATCACCCAAGCAGTTAAACTCCAGTGATTCCCTGCCTCGTCCACAGAATTTAAGCCCTTTTAACATCTACAGCTTCAATTGCAAAAAAAGTTTATTTAAAATAAACGTTTCCATTTCTAAACTGCCTATATTAAAGGCATTTCCTCTCCTTGAAAATATCCATATAATCTTTACAATTTTAGGTTAAATTAAAACTTTAAGTATGTTGCAAAGCTTAAAGGAAAGATTTTAAATCTAATTTCCGTAAACCTAACATCAGGAGAGACAACAAATTCAAAAACCAAGTAAAGCATCATTAAAATAAATCTATTTAGAAAGCATGCTACAAATTTGCCTCTATTAGAAAAGTATCTATTTAAAGTTCAGTTCGAGTAAACTCAAGTTAAAAAAAAAAAAAAAAAAAAAAAAAAAAAAAAAGTAGCACTGGCCAATGAAATTGGAAGAAGTAATTTAAAATTAAATATATAACATGTAATTAGCTTGTAAACTGCAAGTGACCATTGTACTATAACCTGCAGAAAAGATCACATGCTTATGTAGGAGTTAACAAGAACACCAAGAGCTTTACTGTGAAGGACTAAAGTGTATATGGAATACAATCAACCTGTCAAAGTTCACACCATATCACCTGACCCAGTCTAGGAAAAACACTCGTACGGGCTGGATGCTCCTTAATAACCCACTGCACAACTTTTTATGCAATTGTTTTTTGCTTTCTCAATTAATCTCAATCTGCTACGTCTATTGCTGATTGCTTTTATGCACAATACATCAGATTAAATGGACCATTTCCATTCCTGGCTTTCAATGAAAATTCTTCCCAATGTGGAATTTTTAGCTTATTCTTAACCATGATTGTATTTTATCTATCTTTTGTGCAGGCACGAAAACAGAAATTTTACTTTTAGCTCTGGTAAATAAAAAAAAAAAAAATTAACTTTCAGAACATTCCATTCCTCCTGTAATTAAATAATTGTCAGATCACGTGTTATTGTGATTCATTACTTCATTACTTTGAGAATGAGATTTCAAAAGCTTAGTGATCACTTCCACGCTGAACGCCCTGAAAACTTAAGATAGCCTTTTGTCACCCTACCATCAGTACACTAAAATCTCGAACTCTTTACAGACACTGCATGATTTCCCTTCATCTCCTGTTTATATATTTGAGAGAATAAGAAACTTTTTTGGTACAAAACAGTAGTCCTATCAAGAGTTCCAATATTTCAACTAAACCATGTTTTCCTAGTGAAATAAGAAGCCCTGCAAACAGAGTTTTAAACTAGTTATTTCAATAACAAATGTCAGAAATGTACTTAAAAACCACATGTGCCAAGTTTTGAAGCTCTTAAAAATGGAGAGTTGTATTCTCTTTTTCATTTTCTGTGATATCTGAATTTATTTTTAGGCTTTTATGGGAAGCCTTATTTAAAATAAATTATAAACGACCTCCCATGCAGAATCTAAAAGGATCTACAGAGCAGGTACAATGGAGATTGTATACATACTGTTGATCTTCATGCACATTTATCCTGCGGCATAATGTTAAAATAAGTGATAACTGAAGAGACTTGGAAAAAAATTACAAAATCAAAACTATAAAAATCAAGAGTTTCAATATGTTGTCAATCACTTTCTAACAGTGTCTAGTAATAAAGTAAAATAAATTTTAAATACTTCACGTATATGGTATTTTAAGTTCTCACATTTAGTAAGTTAAAGTACAGAATGCTTTCTGTTTAATGTACTTTGATTAAACATGATTTTACAACATGTAAATAAATACATTACGGACAGCCTTACTATTACATTCAAAATGTTACTACTTCATTAATAAGAGGCCTCATGATTACACAATCCACAATTGCTAAAAAGACGATGTCGCATTAGATCATAAATACACAACCTAAATAAAAAAGCAAGCATAAAAAAAGGACAATCAAATCTTACCCATTCTTGAAATATAAAACATGTGCTCTTTGAAGTCCTGTTTCCAGGAAAAAACCTAGTTCTTGTTCATGTGCAGTGGGACCTGGCTTAGGGCTTCTGTTTTGCATATTGGCATTAATTACCTAAGTGAACAAATGAAAAAGTAAAAAAAGTATTTAGAAAAAAAAAAAAAAATATCAGGTTTTGAGGACTTTTACATAGAAGCTAATACTTAATGTTGGAGAAATATTTTCCATTTGTAGGTGGTGGCTAGTAGAATACTTCTATCCTTAACTCTGTTCCCACCTAAATCTAAATCTTTTTGCTTTGTTATACTTTTAATTTCTTCAACAAGCAGAAACGTCGCTAAGAAAAATTTTATACATTTTCAGAAATTTTTGTGAAGAATGGTATAGAAAAGAGAAGTATATGAAAAAGCATATTTGCAACTTTATTCAGTAGCAGGAGGTGATGGTATTCAAAATCTAAAATCCTGTTAGATTAGGACAACTGCTGCAGAATGCAGTAAGAAGATTAAAAGTGATCGCCAGAGTGATTTCCAAAAACCAGTTTAGAAATAACTTAATTTGTATTACATCAACATTGAAAATGCTCTCTCAAAAGAAAGCTATCAGCTTTCATTTGCCTTCATAATCACCACACATAGTCTACCAGCCACTAAAAGACAATAACAAAACAAATAAAAATCCCAAAGCAAAAAACCCTCAGAAAATAAAAATATGAATGTATTTAAAAACCAGTGTGAAGTGCTCTTCTTCCCCCATCACACCAAAGCTTTCTTTCTGCTTCCTTTCGTTTGCATGACCCTAACTGTACTGAGTAACCCCTTCAAAGGCAACTGTCAAACGAGAGGCCTGAGCCTTGTAAGCAGTGGGTCTGAAAAAGAGCGACAGACAGATATTGCCAGCTTGCTTCATTCTAATAGTATTCACAAGCCAAAGGAGAGAGCCCCAAGTGTACTGTATCTTGTCCAGACACATCTCAAAGTCTAAATAAAATGCAGTAGTGTGTAACTCCTAGAAACAAAGGGTACCACAAGTTTCCTTTTCTTTAAAAAAAAAAAGTATTTATAACACTTGAAGGGTTTCTGCTAAGGGGTAAGAAGCAGAAGACAAGGTTAATGGTGTAAATGAAAACAAGAGGAAAAAATAAAAGAGCCTATGTATCCCTTTAAATTCAGATAAAGCCTGAAGCTTTTGAATCATGAAGTGTTACGCTCTTTACTAATAGAGTATAACTTTAATTTTTCAAATTCATGATCCATAACTTATAAGACAAGGGAACAATAAAAAAGTAACTTGCCTAATATTCTGCAGAGATGTTTGAAGGTTATGTTTTGTCTAACATCAAGAAGCTCAGATAGATCCGCTTTTATCAATAAAAAAACCCCAGGTCTCCTACATATCTAGTACCCCAGATTTTAACAGTAACTGTAATTTCATATATACCATGGGTAATATATTCATGACATAAAATGAAAAATGAGCTACCAAGCTGAGAACATTGCTGTGATCCAATTTACAGAACAACTAAGATTTATCTGAAGTTCATCTATATTTTAACATCAGACGTTTATCTGGCTATCATATCTGATGATTTCGTCCCAGGATTGTGCCTATTAGTTGTAGCAAACACACTTCCAGTTACTATTCTAGACCTCCCACTGATACATCAAGTGTCTTGCTGACAGGTACAATGTTATTTCAGAATTTTACCTTCAAGTAGTTTTACAAAGAGGATTTAGGAGTACAAGATCAACTTTCAATCTTCATAGTTTCATTTTGAATTTAATTCTTTTTAAAAATTATCTGAAAAGCTAGTAAGTATATACATACAATGTACATATTCCAACGTGTTTGAAAGGCACCGTAATCCCACGTTCATAAACGACTACCATAGGGTAACAAGAGGCCACAGATCAGCATCTTGAATATACATAGTAGTTCAGGGGAGCTCTGTCCCTTTTTAGACTACTAGCACTATTTTCTATGAGGTCAGAATGAGAGAACAGTCAGGAGAGCTACCAGACATACATGAAGACACAATAATTTATTGTCCAATCCTAAGTGTGCATTCAAGTCTTAAAAAACCCAAATATTAACATCTTCTAGTTGACTTACCAAAATGTGGATAATACCACATCAATGAAAGATGAGCCACGTAATTCTTCAATTACACAAATCATCCCAGCTTACCCTTTCTATCTCCTGAAGGTACAGAAGAGCAATATCCCCAGCCTTCTCATAGCAGGTAACAATTTCTTGTTCACGGTCCACGTGGAGGTTGCTAGCTGAAGAAGAAATTGGCAGCTTCTCAAGACAGAGACCTGGAGGAAGGAAGAAAAATAAAATTCAAATGGAATGTTAAAAAATAATGTCATATAATACTATACCTAAAAAACAGTCCAGGCTAAGCCCCTTTGGTCAGGAGAAGAAACAAAGACAAAAAAAAAAAAATTACCAAAAATTTACAAAGGTATGGTCCTTTGATATAGACACTAATAAATATATAAATAACAGTGACCCCTCCTTAATAATTATAAAATCAAAAGCAGCAATTTTTCAAAGCAATTTCTATTTGAAAGACATTACGACAGCCTACCATAAAAGTGCCTAGTGTCTTTTTATACCAGTTTTAAATTACCAAATGCATCTTAACTTTTCCAGAGCGATCACAGAAACCAAGGTAAGGTGAAAAAAGGCACGCAAGGCAATACTAAACTTCATAACTGTGCAAGGCAGAAGCACCTGTAAAAACAAATACAGTTTCAAAAATTAAGGGGTTAGGAAATGTAATTTCTGTATTTATATTTAGTAAGAGGTAGCTTGCTCTCATCAAGGTGCAGAAGTCTTCCTCGCAGGACTTATCCAACAAATACATTATCTGATGCTTTGAAGGGAAAAAAAAAATAGTCTTATCTAAAATAAAACCCCAACTCCTACTAATCAATGCTATCTCCTACACAAGCCATTTCTATTACAGTTATTTTCAAGATAATTTGAGAAAACAGCTGGAAAGGACCTTGAGAATACTAATCCATTTATCTGACTGAGGAATCAACCAACCCACACTTGTCTAACCTGTTCTTAAAAGCCTCTGACGATAGGGATGCCTGGGTCTTCCTATGCAATCTATTATAGAGTCGGTCTTCCTATGCAAACTGTCATAGAGGTCAACTATTCTCACAGTCAGTATTTTTTCCTAATGTCTAAATCTCCCTTCCTAGATTAATTACTCCTACTCTTCTTCACAGTGACATCATTCCTTTCTTTACAAAACATTTGAGAGAGGGGGGGAGAGAGAGAGAGATTTGCAACAAAGAACATCAATTCTCACTCATTTCTCTTCTCATACTTCCTTGAGAGCTAATCATTTTTATCTCCTCTGGACACTCTCCAAGAGATCACCTCTGTCTTGACTCACTGTGCCAAAACTGGATACACGGCTCTACTTGAGGCCTCAATAGCACTGAGCAGGGAAGATTAAAGACTTCCTGGTTTTGATATAGGATACTTTAAAACAATAACAAAAAAATCAATTCAGCAGAACTTTAGTGCTTTCTCTTACATATTAGTAAAACATTCTCTTCTGTTTATGATCTGCAACAGATCACCAGACCATATTCTGTAAGCCAACTACTTCATCAGTTGCCCCATCTTATATTTATTAAAATAATTATTTGTATTTAAAATGTAGCACTTTCCACATGTTCTCAAGAGATTTATTTCAGGTCATTCTTCCAGCTTGTCAGCAGTAAATGCTGATTGTAAAGTGCCTTCAACTGCTCCCATATTAATATAAATCCCAATTTAAATTATTATATTCTCAATTCCTCATCCAAGGTTTTGAGAATCCATTGCTGAAGAAACTAAAAACAAAAGCAACAATAAAATACATAGTTACATATTAGGCAGATGTCTGCAGAATGCCAGGTAGCACAAAACCCAAGTTTGAAGAATAGTTTATCAAAGGATTTCTGTCCATCAATACTGTTAACATAGGGACAGTACGTTTCATCAGAATTACAACAGTTTTCTTACCAAAAAAACAAAACAAAACAAACAAAAAAAAAAAAAACCTGTCAAGGGATCTGGAGTTTATTTATTGATAAACTCAAAACTACACAACATTTGTGACCTCCAGATTCTT
>WHYT01016349.1:174973-217538 GCA_009806455.1 Tetrax tetrax | reverse complement strand
CCCCCCCCTGCAGATTTCTGAAATCTGCATTTGCATGTTCATCCTCTATGCTACGGAGAGCTCAGAATTCATCATCGATGCAAAAATCAGAAAAGATCCTCGGTACAAATAGGTCAACACATCCTTTTGCCATTTTAATAATGGCCTGTCCTATTACATTTGTTATTCATATAGAATAAGGATAGACAATTTTTAGGTATTATATAGCTTTCTTCTGGAATATTAGCTTTGTGGCTTTGAGAGGCCATTTTCTAAAGATCCTAATAGTCAAATGACATCTTGGGAAATGTTACATTCTCCCTGCATTTGCATGATAATGAAGATGAAATTTCATATACGCTACCTGAATTATACTTATCTAAGTTTTGTTTTACCAAATGACCAAAGGAATATTTTCCCTAAGCCGAAGTACCGCAGCACAATGCAACACATTATTGCTTCTGTGAAAGACATGAAATTATAATCCAAGTGATAAAAAAACCACCCTGCGTAATTTATGTAATAGCGTTAATACGATCTCAGCTGTCGATCTCTGAATTCTTATTTCCTCCGAAGAAAATTCTACGGCATCCACAAAAATACCCATTTTAAATATTTTTTAAAATGACGAAGGGGCAGCTCTGTGATGCTCCATGCTCTGTAGGACAGGAACGCTCCCGTAACATTTTATTTTTCACAAACACACAGTATGATCGCGTGGTAAGGTTCACACGCCAGCTTATTCACTAGATATGGGTACAACCGCGTTTCACCGCTACCCACAGGAAAGACCATGCGCTAAATAATTTTCTGACCACAGAAATATGCTTGGTGGACAATAATAATGGGCATCTTTCCCATAACTAGGCACGTAGGGAAATAGGTGTCCCTCGGAAGTTCCAGCACTGGATTTCAGAGCTCCTGAACGCGGGTTGTTCTCGCAGGAGACACGGGAACGCTCCATCCCCGAGAAGGGTGAGCCGAGAACCCGGCTGCCCAACCTGCGTTTGGAGAGCCGGCCCCTAACGTACCACGTCGGTGGAAACAAGGAGATCGTCGGGAAATAGTTGTCCTTTCTGATCAACACAGAGCCGATCAATCATCGCTCAGCCCAGCAATTTATCTGGGTGGCTAATTTTGAAGTACAGCTCCCAAAAGTCAAAATCCAACTGCACTTTTTATTCCTAAGACGGAATTTCAATATTTTTTTTTTTTTTTTAAGACTGAAGAAAATTTAGTACAAATCACACAAGTTACGAACTGACAATATTAATCCAAGCACACATAGTCTTTCATTAAGTCTCCACTTATAATTGCAAACTCTTTGAAGAGTGAGTAGTTTTGATTTTTGCTGGAAGCTATAGGCATTGTTTTTTTAAAAAAAAGCCCATAGGATGGAATAAGTGGTGTACGTACTGGTGATTTTATTTAACATAGATTCTCAGTACACTCTGGTCTATGTGGAAACACATCCAAATTAAAAAAAAAAACCAAAAAAAAACTTATCCTGTGAAAAAAAAAAAAAAAAGGCCTATCCTCAAAGGAACATCTGAATAAAATTGAGACATCTGCAGTAAAGTTTTCCCTTCTCCCCAGAATGTTTGAGATGAACTCGGCGTAACACTGCCTTCCAAGAAAAGACAGGGTGATCAATGCAGGAGCACATCAGGCTCCCTTGGACAGGCCAATCAATGCAAGAAAGAACCTTGCCCAGGGCCTTATGCAAATAGAAGCACGTCCCGCAACCCGGGGAGGGAACATGCGCAATAGATCAATGGCATCTGAAAAACCTTACAGCTATATCAGCCTCAGACAGTAAATATATAATGATGAATCCCTCACGTTCAGCCGTGAACTCTTTAAACTTGGTTATTTTCAACAGCTGGTTTGGAAAAAAAAAAAAAAGCTGCCAGGGCTGTAGACAGCAACAGCGGAGAAGTGAAATAAGATTACGGAGGGTTAAATTGACAGTGCTTTTTTTTTTTTTTTGAGGCTGAGAACATAATCTCTATACCTTAACATCTTGTAAAATGTTGGAAGTTATGTGCCTGCTGGGATGGGGCCTGAGAGGCAGGTGGCTGGGATTTTCCATCGTCATTTTGATTTTTTTTTAAACATCTACCCAACAAATACAGAAAAAAAAAAGAAGTTTATAATTTACAAGAACTACGACACTAGAGATCTAACATCACCATGATCACCCTGTTGACTGAAATTTGTTCCATCAAAGAATATTGTAATTACATTTTTTTTTACCTTCAACTGTTTTAAAGGAATTCAAGGAAATACTAAGGCTCTGAAGCAAAGCAGCTGACAGATACAACATCAATACTTCAAAAGCACTCCGAATCGGAATCAAATTCGATAAGGTGCACAAAGCAATATTCATGACCATTCATGGCACCATACAGGTTCACCAACCACTTGGTAACTACATCAAAATTCCTAAAAGAATGAGTCTTCCCACGGAGGCTTGTGGGGAATGACTTCCTAAACATTATTCATCCTCTGTTTTTGGGAAGGGGACGGCGAGAGGAAGGAGGAGGATGAAGGAATGAACAAGAAAGCCTACAAAAACTTTTCCTCTGAAGAAACTTTTAAAGATCAGTAACAGCTCCTAACTTCCTAGCACAAAGGTATAACACTCCTGTCAGATGGCTAGAGCCACCCCAGGACAAAATATAATCCAGATACCAACAAACAAATAAAATGCCTTGGCTTAATCAAGCTTGTAAAAACCTCTTGCACCTTGTACCCTGGTACTGCGGGACGCTGAGATTCACTATTAAATTTAATTTGCCTTGGGAAATGGAAAAGGCAAAAAAACAACAAACTAAACTATTTATTTTTCACTTATTTATGAGGAAATTTTACTCCTGCGCTTCGACACTTAGCAATAAAATCTGAGTTGAGTTCTGCGGTGTTAAAAGCACAATTTTCTCAATGAATATATGTGCAAAATCTGCTTACAGATTTTTACTTCATCTCACATTCAAGCAAAGCCCTTAAATAAGATTATTTTAACATTTAAACACTGGTAGTCATGCTATTATTAATATTAAAATACCTCACTAATATACTGGAAGAGCTGTGTAACACATCTCCACTAGATTAAAGACAGGAAAGTTCTAGGATAAAAGGCAAATTCCAGCTGCTTCTTACAGTACCACCATTTGAGAGCTCCCCTCACCAGACTATGTTTGGATTCCTTCTACTCTACCTGGATTTGCAATGCCTAATATATTATTAACTTGCAGCTCCCCTGGCTGATCCACTAAACCGGGTCTTAAAGTCTTATAAAACCTCTGTTGTTCCACACAAAAGCCATACTTGTACTTTTCACCATAATTAACATTTAAATTAACAGTAGCACAATACACTCGTGTCGTCTTATCGGCATAAGATCATGTCACAGAAATGGGAAAAAGTAAGAGATAACAGTGAGACAACTTCCTGTTTTTAACGTTTTTTTTTCCGTTAAAAAAAAAAAAAACCACAACAGCTTTAAAACAGGCTAATATTTCAGGTAAAATAATCTAAATGCACCACAAAACCTGTCAGGGAACAATTCATGTGATTTTCCCACTTTCTCCATTACATAAGTGAATTTTTTTTTTTTTTTTCATACGGAAAAAAACCCCAAGCCAGTATTCATGTTGTTTGAACCTCCAGTCAGTCCGATGCACGGCCATCCATGGATGCAATGGCCACATCTACGTGAAGTGGTGCTCTAAAAATTTCCTTTTTCTGTCATGATGCACCACTGCTAGACAAGAGACATCTGCAGAGGATGGGGACAACTGAAGGGTGCAGTACGACAGCAGAAAGATGTGCTCCTGAGCAAAACCCAGAAACAGGTGGATTAAATAAAACAAAAAGGAAGATTTTACAAGATTTAGAAGACAAAGTCTGAGGATGAACCAGAAAGGAGTGAAGCGCTAGTATAAATCTGTCTAGGAAAACAGGAGACGGGATAGCCCATGACCCAGCATCTCCAGAGTTCACCTTGGGGAGCCAAAAAAGAGATGGACTGAAATGGTTTATGTCAGACAGAAGGTAAAGTTCCTCAACTTCGGGTACTTTTCTCAGAGGTTCAGGACAGAAGATGTGTCTCCTCTTACCGTTGATGAACTTCCCCAGTGTCCGGAAGAGCTCTGATAGGCACGGGACGGTTCAGACAGAAAACACCTGCATGGAGGTGCACATCTAGAGATGAGAACTTGTAACTTCTGGGAAGCTTAGGCACCCAGTGAGGAAATTAATAGCTAGGGAAGAAACTAAGGAAGACCAGTTGCCGTGGGTCATGGAGTTCACCGTTGGGATCAAGAGTGTACTTCACACATTTTAATGAGATGGTTTCACATAGAGGTTGCCCCATCAGCTTTGACAGGCCCAAGGGCTGAAGTTTATCTGCACGACTGAAAGGACCAGCAACGTGTTCTTTGAACGTGGTCCTGTGCTTCGGCTTTTTTTTTCTTTTTCATTCAAAGGTAGAATTTGAAATGAAAAACAGTGACTGATAAGTACGTTGCCTCGCAGAATTTAAAACAGTTGAAATAATGCAGGAAGGGATACTAATACAAAGGAATTTATTGAGCCAGAAGGAAGTTTCTAGTCAGATATAGGGATAGATGCCAAATATGGTTTTATTTAACATCTTCATTAATGATCTGGAATTAATTAAATTTGCAGGTGACATTAAAGTGGGAGAAACTGCCAAGAGAAGTAAGGCATGAAAGAAATACAAAACGAGCTTCCAAGATTCCCAGATATGTAGCACAAAAGGGATCCTTATGACAATCTAGTTTGTCATCCTGCACAACAAGGGCCAGAGCGCAGCTAGATTTAACTTTGAAGAATGTGAGATAGTACTGCTGAGGGGGAAAAAAAATCATCCACTACGTTCAGCACCACTGGAGAAACACTCTGAGGGATGCATGAACATCAGTGAGTACCATATTCAAAGAAACTTTGGAAAAAGTAAAATCTAGTGTCATTTTGGCTGCATTGACCAAAATGTTGTACAGTTGAACAACGTTACTGAAGTTCACCTTGAGCTAACTATAGCAACTGCACTTAAAATACAAAGTCCAATTCTCAGCATATGACCAGAGAAATGTTGACAAATAGTACCGAATTCAGACAGAAATACAAACAAAAAAGAAAAAAAAAAAAGAAAACCTCATTATATATAGTTGGGCAACAAGAGAAGGGGATGGAAGGATGGAAGTACCAGAACAATTGCTAAAGATCAGAAAGTTCTTCACACTGAAATCCAAAAATAACGGTTCGCTGTGTAGTGCATGGAATTTAAAATAATGCAAAGAAATTATAAAAATATACAACTAGTGAGGTGATACGGCTCTAGAAATGTCTCTGCAAAGAAAGGCAGAAAGTGCTGTGCTTTCCACCTCCAAATCCCAGAGGACATAAACACGTATTTCCAAGTAACTGGCTTTCCAAATGACCCCAACTTTTACCCATCTCCAGTTCTTTGTTCATTTTATAATTAGGATTCCAATTTTGGTGTCAAACTAGAAAATTAATATGAACGGGCCATTACCGTAAAGTAATGATGGGTGGTGCCGGCAATTAGCAGTTGGTGTATCGTTCCAGTCCATGAAACGTTGCCCTTCTCCCTTTGGAAGAAGTGGGGAAGGGGCATACATACAGCTAGCCTGCAAACCACGGACTGAGCTGAGCGAAGCATGAGATACTACATTAGCAAATGATTAAGAAGAAGCAAAAAGTAATGAGGCTGAGCAAGTTATGTAGAGGAAGGTAACGAGGAGGGATGAATATTCAAAACACGAGCCTGTTCTGGAAGTGGCCCATGCTCAGGCTTTCACTGTGGCCATCCTTTTCTCTCATCCAAACGCAAGGCTGAGAGGGCTGGGGATGAACTGAGGAAGGTGACGCCTAGTCAGCATTTACACTAAAACACCAAAAAAAAAGAAAAAGGACATGCAGCTACGGTGCTCTGCACTGCCCCATAATCGTTCACCATTCCTTTATCTCTTCCTGTTAGATGATCCTTCCAGCCTGGAAGATCTTCAGGACGAGGCACTGCTACGTGACTGCTACCGCGGTGCAAACGGGTAACAACAATAAATGGTAGCAAGTGAAATAATGATGCCAGTGTAGACTCGTCAGCTTATTTATTTAGGCTGAAAGTGGCCTAAAATGTTTATCTGCTCTGTGTTAAAATGAGCAGCAGATGCCTATAAATATATACATGTACGTATGTACGTGTGTATATATACACACACACATACACTTTTTTAATATTCATACATCAGCAAAAGCCAAATGTGATCAAGTTGCTCCCAGTACGGCAGGCAGTGACATGTACTAAGATACTTCAGTATTTTTTGCTCTATCTGCCATTCAATTTCCTCACAGCTGCGACCGCTCGCAGCTCGATCTGCGAGCCCTCGTTGCTTCCTACCACCAGCTGAAGCTTGTGCATTTCAGAAAATGTTACCCAAAATGAGTCCGCTACTTCCAAAAACAAGTAAGGAGGGAGGGAAAAAGTTGTTTGCAAACACTGGTGTTTGGGGGTTTGACCTGGCTGAGGTTCAGACTCAGTGCTTCGAGCGGAGTGAGCCTGGAGTCAGAGAGGCGCCGACTCCAGAAAAGTTAACCCCAACCAGGTCCGATTGTTCGCAGCTGAAAACACGCACCTGCACAGGCTGGATTTCACAGGAACACGGACTGCTGGGTCATACCAAGGACCGATGGTCCCAGCCAACTGCTCAGGTAACTCTTGCCATGTGGGTCACGCTGGGTAGCAGCCTTGCCCCAGCCCTCCTGTTCCCAAAGACGCCTGCCGCATCCTATGGCGAGAAACCTAATTCCACCCTCAATTTATTCATGACCAGTTTTAATCCATTTGTTCCTGTGCCAACATTGTTCTTTGGCTTACCCTGCTCTTGTTTACTCTCCCGATGTATTTGCAGAGTGCTACCAATCCCGATAAGCTTTCCTTCGCCCGGCTGAACAAGCCCGTGCCTTTTAAACTCTGCTTCTGTAGCAACTACAGAACAGACGCTGAACCTCCTTTTCCTTCAACAGCTACCAAAGTTACTGTAAGAGCATTAGCAGATTACACAGCTCTTGCTAAGACCGATAAGCCTAGAGGGTGCATGTACTCTTTCTACGGCTACAGTGATGCTGGTGCTCACGGTAGGCAGGACATCTCCACGTGGCACCACATCACGGCACGTCCACGTTTCCTTCATCGTTTCTAGCAGAACAGGCTCTCCATTGCTCCGAGCGTACCGACGCTCTTCCCCGTATCTCTTCCAGACCAAGTTAATCTTCCTGAAAGTCTCAAATTATCTCAGATTAATCTCACCGGCATGCTGGCTGGCATTAATGCTTCCCTTCCTGGGACGGAAAGAACGAACAAATCGCAGAATCACATTTGGTGCCTTTGTTGCGTTATCAGGCCATTCACTTACAGCCACCAGCGATGAAGCCACACATCCAAGGGCTTCTCCATCCCTGCTGTTCCCTGTTGATGAGATCACTCTCCATACACAAATGCACTGTGTACATAGCCAGTCAATGCCTAAGCGTCCTGAAGTTTGTATTATTTCCTTTCATTTCTATTTCTGCAGAAATTCTACTTCTGAACGCTAACAGTGACTTCACCACTTCATGCCAGGAGCCGATTTCATTAGCGCATATTTACTTTGTGTGTCCATGTCCATACAGAAATATTAAAACAAATATGCCCAAAGGCTACTGACCCTGGTCCTGTCCAGCCCTTTTCAGACAACCCATTGCTGTTTCTCCATTATGTCCTCTTGTCCACCCTCATCTCTCGTTTAACCTTTTTCAGATGAACGAGCATTTTTCCAAGAAGCACAGCCAAGCATAGCTGAAAGAAATAACCAAGTGGAATTAAGATCCCGTTTTTATCGTTAGGCTTGTTTTTCTGAGTGTCCCTGCCTAAGTCAGACGTGGCTGAAAGAGGTCCTAACATAAATGTACAACACAGAAAAAGGTGAGACCTAAACAAGAGGTAGGTGAGATCATTTGTCCAAAGACTGGACATACAACCCAAGTCCCCATAAACCTACCTGACCACATCCTATACTGCTCTCCCAATATTTATTTGCCTTTTTTTTTTTTTTAATGAGCTCTTTGCAATTACTAAGTACCATATGGATATAAAGTTGAAGAGAAAGGAGATCACAACAAAAATAAAATCTTACAAATTAATATTGTGACAAAATAGTTCAGGGTTTATTTCAATGAGATCTGCTTCAGTGCACGCATTATTTAATTAAACTCCTTTCAGCAGAGCTCAGATATCAAACCACCTCTACCGAAACCAGGTGTTACTACCCTTTGATTTCTCAAAAAACAATCGCTCTACATTAAATATACTTCTCAGGTCTAGTTTTGCATGACAGATATGTGATGTGCCAATAGTTATATATTATATTCTTCCTCTCAGGCATGCATCTCCTGCAGAGACAGCAGACTACAGAAGCTGACCCTTACTGAGACCATCTTGTCTCTCTGACAAAGCTCCTTTTTAACTTCTTACTTACTGGTTGCTTCCTGCGATGGATAAAAAACTTTAGCTCAGCTTGTGATAATTTCACAGGCCCTGAGCACCCTGACCCTGGAAGCCCCAAGGTCAGAAGTCAAGTCTTGTTCTGAAACATCTGTGTGCTTCATATTAAAGTAGAACAAAAGTGAAGAAATATCCACCAGTGTGACAAGAGAAACAGGCAAAATGGGAATGACACGTTGGTCATCTGTTACCCATGCCAACTCAAGCCATTGACTGAAATGTGATGGAAAAACTCGTCAAGCCTCCTTCAAATAAGCACTTTGTTTAGGAAACACTGAGAAAGGTCTCCACTTGATTTTCATTCCTGTTCTGTGCTTAAGCGTATGTTATTTGTAGGCATCCGGCGACCCAAACAACGCAGCTTTACAAAACCTACAGAAATTCTGGTAGTGCTTCAATTTGAACAGATGAAGCACATCAGAATAACTTGGTCTGAAACACAGGGCAGCTGAAAATCACAACTCGGGAAAGCCAGGACAGAACAGACGCTCCCTACTCTTCATTGCATCTGAGGAGCAACAGGCACACGCAACGCAACCCATTTCTTGCCCAAAGTCGTGGTTATAGAAGCCATTATTCTTCTTCACAAATTTAGTCTCCTAAAAATTTAATTTCAAGACTATTTATTGATCTGATAATAAAACTATCTGTGGGAAACGATCAGCTGAAGTGTTCTCAAGTCTCAAATCTCTACATGTCATACGTATTTTAAAAATACTCTTCTGGAAGCAGAGGGAAAATCCAAATGGCCTTAATTTCTACAAATGAAAAGGGTAAACAAAAATCTTAACTTCTTAAAATTATACAAGTGGTCCTACTCTGGATTCTTCTTGCTACTTAGAGCAGGACAAGATTAAAACCAAAGCACTCATGCATGGTTTTTTTTTGTAATTAAGACACTAATTTTGCGTTCAAGCACGAACCACTTTTACTAACTTTCAGTTAGACTAAACTAAGGCTTTTTAGACAAAAAATGTACGCATGCATCTGCTGATTTCTGCGTCTATAAAACCAATTGCAACGTTCTGCAATTCATGTTTCCACAACAAACAGGACCCTTTATTTTTTCACTTTTCTTCAATAAAACATGTCTTGATTACACCAGCATTTACACAGTTAAGCGAGGAGCTACAGCTACACTCAAGGTACATCGGTTCAACAGGCAACTCCGTATACCAGACGGGGTCAACAAATTTGGCTTTGGAGAAAAGGGTGAAAGACTGACAAGCAGGATGTTCAGCAGTCCCAGCACCAGGGGTAGGGCAGCTCTACACCGAGCAGAGTCCCCTCTCACCTTACATCACTGCAAGGTTTATCCAGAGCCTAATAAACGGCAAAAAAAAAAAAAAAGCCTTCCCAGCAACTTCTGCAGAACTTTGTGGAAAAACTGCAAAATTGGGTAAAACTTCCAAATTACCCCTCATGCTCAGTTCCAATCTATATAGAAAAAGGTGCATTTGTTATTGTGACTCCGCTTTAAAATCATTGTTGTATGTTCTCAGTCTTCACCTCCAGCCTTCCTACAGAGAGGAAGAGACTCACTGAGTACTGCCTTTCGGTACACAGCACGGACAAGGAGGATCCTATGCATTTTGTTTTCCCCACAAAATGGTTCTCCCACTCTTCCAGGTTTGTTATACAGTTGGGACCTTATTGCCTAACTCAAAAATGCAAAGAAACGCAGTGACCTTCCAGCTTCCTCATGGATTTGCACCCGGCCATTGGTTCAAAGCTGTCCCTAAATGGCTGCTTTCAAGGTGGTGATCACAAAGAACTCAGAAAATCTGCAAAAAACTTGAGGAAAGATGGTAATGGAGAAGTCAACACTTACCAGCTCTACGAAGGCGAGTCCGCCATAACTGTGAGCAACAAAAAACACGTTCTCTGCAGCTGACTTAGAAATGAAATGGTCCCAAACATAAATTGCATGTTCTTCAGGAGATCCATTATCCTGCAGAAAGAAATTACATTTGTGACAATTACCTTTTAAAAACTGGCAATGCTGTCTAAAAGCAACGTGTTCCTATATGTTAAAATGTTTTGTTAAAACAAACCTCAAATGAATATACTCTAGTGTCAAAAAAAGAGAACATATTCATTTGTCTAAATAAAAGAAATTTAAGATTGCAATTTAAAGGCAGTAAAACTGTTGCTTTATTGTGGCTTATTTTAATAAATACAACAAAAATTATGCATCTGCAAAATTTTGTCTAAATACCATGACGGCAATTCAGCAAAACAGAGGCATTCAAAGAAATTATGAGCCACTGCTCTGATTTTCATTCTTTTGACAACTCTTTGTCAAATGTTTGTTCACTGATGGGTTTGTTTAAAGTAGTTAAGACTTAGTCTGATAAAACAAACAAAAACAAGTAGGAGCAGCATAAATACAATTTCAGTCTTTACAATTTTTTTTTTCATATTACGGGCAAAGGGAAATCTGCCAAAGCTTAAAACCGTGTTATTTGCAACCAGCCTTTTAAATGCTACTTTTTGCAACCGCAGACAGTGAGATACAGCACGGATAAAACACCTTGGACTGCTTACTAATTAGCCACTACTTTGGAGTCTCTGGCAGTTAAGGGAGCGCTTTTTCTTACTACCAAACCAGAATTTGTGAATGCCTGGCGCGATTTACCCTGATTTTAGTGCACTCTCCTCAAACACTGGGTTTGTTCACTCCCACCTTCACCTTAGAGGTTCTCGGAAAGCCCTCTACTCCTCTATATTTTATTTATTTCTCACGTTGCCCACATCGTGACTACAAGTCTGTCTAGTCTCAGGTGAGGAGACTAAGATGCTCCCCTGCCCCACCAGGATTTCACACCTCCAGCACAAGACCGCAGGTGCCTTCCAGGCTCCCTCGTGCCAGAAGGAGCTGATCAGTCAAGGTCACGCCATTTCCTAAAATTCGCATCCCCTTCTCCTTTGCTCTGCTCCGTCAACAACTTCACACCCTTAGGTGACCCAGATGCAGGCTACAAAAGCCTCAGTTCTTTGGGGAAAATAAAGAACAAACCAGGAAAAGCCATTGGCAATCAGAAGATGCTAATTACATATTGTGAATTACTCTAACTTTACCAACAACACTGAAGTGATTTAGGTCTTAGTTCCACTCTGAAACTCATTTTTTTTTGTGAATTTAGGCTCTTACGAGTGTCTAAAATCAATGGGAAGACAGGTCACTAAATAACATGGTAGATTTAGATCTCATGCCCAGTTTCCTAAATAAGAGTGAGATGGCTACAAATCTTTATGGATTTGAACCCAAAACTTTTAAAACAATTGTGTGCTTTTCATTTTTTTTTTCCCCTCTGAGGTAGCAGTGATTAAAACAAATGTATCAAATTACGAATTATGTATTGACTACTGCAAACCACGTCAGTGTGAGAAAGGGCTTAATTTCTTCCAGCCCTGTTTTGAAAGTTGATTCTGGAGATAGGTAAAGATTCCTCCCTTTGTGAGGAGAGAGGGAAGGTTTTAAAAAAAAAATCATAAAGAAAATATGATTGACAGACCAGTTATTAAGATAAAGCTGAAGGACAACTTTAACTGGAGTTTCCTATGGAAAAGTGATGTACTCTAATTATGATACGTATGGATAAGGCACATTAAAACACCAGGAAAGCTTTAAAATGATGAGTTTATCTAAAATATTTATTTCAGCTAAATAGTCAGAAGGTATTTGTTTATAAACAATGATGTTACCATTAATTCACAAAACAGCGATTTTTGAACAGGTACACAACCCTGGTTCAATATTCTGACAAAAATAAGAAGTTGGTTTTGGTTACTACTGCATTTTCAGGTACTTTGCATCTTTCTACATGCCGCTGGGAAAAGCACGCAATTTTAGGGTTTGCAGAAGACTAAGGCAGCAGCAAGAAGCTTCTGAAGGATTCAGAAACTCAGCCGGAAAAGCCTTCCACCAATTAAAGCATAACCAGTGGTCGAGTAAACTGAATTATTAACTGCACAGCTTCACAGCCCGGTACAAAGACTCAACCGGATTTTGTAAAAGCAGAAAGAAATGAGCTAGAACAAGTCAGATGTAGGCTGTAACTACAGCCGCATTCGTTACTGCTGAAAAAGCCCCGTAAAATGTCAGGATAGGCTGTGTTGCTGCACATACTCTGCGAAACAAGGTCAGAAACGCACACGTGTGCAAAAAATAAATTGACATTATATCGTCCAATTGACAAATAAATTTGACGTTACACAAAAAGGCCTCTGTGTGATGCTAAACCAACGCAAAGTAACCCCAAACCAGGCAATTACTGTGTTATTTTTCTTAACAACCAATGCATTTTAGTCCCTGCCACCGACAAACAGAGTGAGTAGACCTCGTTTGCCCTCCATGACTACCAAGGCTACGGAGACTACCTGCACGCCGCAAATCCCACCGAAGATCACCTTGGAGATAAAGCTGGTTAAAACCGTTTAACGCAAGTATTGCCGGCGTATCTTAGATTGCTGATATTTATTCAGCGTCCTGAATGCGCGGGGGTGCTCATTGCTAGAACCGGCTCTGAAAGGGGCATCCGTAAAAGGGATGCAGAATATAAGGAGTCAGCTATCAGGTTCTGATTCGGTTAATGACAGCTGCACGGGGCTGATCAAAAAGATGCTGCGGCCACACAGGCAAACTCCTTTGGAACGAGAAACCGTTGTCAAGCGTTTGCAAATAGAACGGGATTTTATTTCATGTGGAAGGGATAAGTATTCACAAATACTGGTTTAAGAACTGTTTCCTTTTTCTAGTGATAAAAGGCTTTTTTTTTCCCCCCCCAGTATTTTTCAAAAGCTATCTCTTAAATACATATTAAAAATGCCTCACTTATAAAACTAACATAGCAATTGCTCAAAAAGTGATCATAAATGGTTAATACGGAGCTTTTCATTTTACTACCAAGAGTTCAATCAAATAGTTTAATAGTACAGTCTATGAAAATAATATGACAATGGTTAATAAATCCATGTTTCTCATTTATATGAAGCCATTTAACACCCCAGGAGCAGAACCCCGCGTACAGCCGCCTGACGCAGCAGCTTGCGGCAGGGGTGAGGTTACCGGTCACCGATCTGCTCAGCCTCGACGCAAACCCTGGCGCGCGTTAGCGATGCCCTCGGCTGCTCCAGCCTAGACCAGCTGGGCTCGGTTTTGGGGCCCGGGAGCGGCAGCCCATGACTACACATTGTCTTGGGGTCTACGCAACGCTAACGGAAACACACTTTATAAGACATCTTGTCTCAAAGAAGAGGTTTTGCTTTGAGAAAACCGGCTTGCAGATTTAAAATTCTCTCGGTGATAGTTTTTAAGTCTCTGAAGCTGCCACACGATTGTGGGTGAATTCTCAGGCCATCCATTGTGCAGAAAAGCAGAGGAAGAGACCACAGACCCCGGCCTGTCACTCTTTCCAATATCGCTCGTGCTAAGAGTTGAAAGGTACGTAACATTTTAATGGCTGGAGCCATTAGGAATACGCAGATAAGCAGCGCGCGCACAGTGAATAGCGTGTTACGTTCTGTCGCGTTTAAAAAAACAGGTCGAATTTACTAATGTAATATCACAGTCATTAATTGTTAAATACCAAGCTGAAGTGATGCAGCAACCGCAGCCTTATCAACCATGCCAGATTCTAACACCTAAACATTGCAAGGTCTGCAGTTATGATGGACTACCTGAGTTGATAACACATGGAATTATCTAAACAACATTTGCATATTTGTGTAATTATTTCCTAAGGTTAATTAGCTCCTGCAAAGCAGCTTGCCCTTTGAGACTGCTTACTGTGACAGGTTCACATATTTCCTGTTTCAATGCCAAATTTTACTTTTTTTTTTTTTTTTTTTTTTTTTTAAAGTAACCTGTTGCTGGAAAGTTACAACTGGGACAAGAGCTGGGGGCCTTGAACTGCTACAGACTTTACAGAGGCAGAGCAGCTCGCATCCTATCTTGAACTTCTATTTCATCAAAAATCAAAAATCATCAAATCAAGAAAATCAAATTAGTTTTAAGCTCTGGTGACAGCTCTCTCCTTGTGCTTTGTTTTTTAAAATCAAGGAGTCGGAATCACATTTTTTTTTTGTGACAAGTGAAAAGTGAAATCCATACAAATAGGGAAATAAGCCACACAACTGAATAGCTTTTTAACAATTTACTGGAAGGTGGTTTCCATAATTACCACTTATCACAGCAAAACAATTTCTCCTTCCAGCTTGATGAGCTACTGTAAACAAGTATGGTACATGTGCTAAATACGGGAGAACAGAACTACACACTGGCTGGGAGTCTGAGAGATGGAGAAGGCTCAGGTCTCCCATCTCCCATCCTTCTCTGATTATCACAACATGACTCACGCCAGCATCACATTTCGCAGCACTCTTAGGTAACGGGCCCAGTAAAAATTTAACAGATTTCACTGGAAATATTATTTGACTACACAGAGAGACTTTCAACATCAAGTTTATATATGTATGTATTTGTATAGAGAAACCAGAAGGCATGCGTGACAAATGTTTGAAGACAAATGAATGGAGAAGATTTTAGTCCACGTTTTGGCCATGGCAGGATTTGTGAAGTTCTGGCCTAACTAAGTACCAGACAAATCTGGAGGAACCCTGCCACTTGCTTTAATGCCAGCAGAGTTTAAAAAACATCGTCTGTCCTTTGAAGGACCCAACAACCCAGAGATGGTCACCTGGGGTTTGCCACCCTGACGAGTTTTAAATGATGCTCATCACCCACCGGATTTTCCCCACTCCTTTTGCAAACATTTGCCTTACACGAGACAATACCCATTTCATTACAATGGAACACAATGCGTGTGATGGTTTATCATCACCAAAGCGGCTCCAAAGCCTCACTGCCGGACAAGATCTAAGAGGCTTTGAAGGAAAGAAAGCTGGAACAGAAGCCAAAAAAACCAGCCAACTTGTGATTTCTTCCTCAAAGACAGCAGCTATGGTATTGCAACCACGGAAGAGGAAGAGAGTAAGGAAAGGACAGAAACCAAGGCCAGGAAAAAAGTTGAAGCAGAGATCTCCTTTTAATATTTTTCTGCAGCATAAGTACCTGAAGACAAGACTTTAAAGTGTCTAGCTCAGGCTAGTTAACAAAATTTCATCTTTAATGGAGAAATTCCAGGGTACCTGGGAAGCATCCCATCTATCGGAAACTCTTTTCAATGCTTTAATCACAGAGTTGAGAGAACCCTTCCACTGATGTTTCCAAAACATTTCCTACTCTAGGAGATCCAGGGAGGCAGTAGGACATTTCACTAACCGCAGGAATTGTATTTCTGCTTTACTCACTGAAATGGCCAGCGCTAGTCCGTATGCTGTGTGTACGGAGATGCACTACAGGAGGATGGGTTGGCTCCTGCAGAATTCCTAAATAACTGGATTTTCAGGAAGGATGGTGATGGCCTGCCTTCTACACTGGGATGAGTCCCACTATACGAAACAAGACAAAAGGAGGCTGAAGAAGAGGGCAGATGGGGGTACAGACGTCAAGATCATCTCAGTGGCAAAGCAGCTGCGACTAGGGGAGAAGACAAAGGAGCAAAAGTGAAAGTGGAGGCAAATTTAAATCTGACGACATGCCCCTGAAATCCAGTTTAGCAGGTCTTGTGAGGAGCCCTGGGATAAAGGACAACAAAGACCGAGCAGTGGGTCAAGGGAGTTATTTCAGTTGCTGTGCCATGAGTTGAGTGGGAAGGAGACGACCTGAGGGAAAACAAGAGGGGAAGAGATAAAATCAAAAGACAATTGATGCTTTGGCCTTGAAAGTGTGAATGGAGGACGCATTTCTTTCCTCCCCTCTCCTGTGGGCTCTGTGCAGGTTTTATTTGCATACTTCGCCGCGTTAAAGCACCACCTCCCAGCAGGATCTGATCAGCCGCGTAGGTGGCAGAGCGGGTTCATGGTGACCGACGCCTGGTGCAGCTCTATGGAAACAGAGAGCGTCGAATCTGCAAAGGTTCAACACTAACACAACGGGAACGTGTTACTGGCGAGTGACGTTATTTTATTCAGCAACTGCGTTCACATTCATCCACACAGTCACGTTGTATTTTCCCTAATTTATGAATTTAGCAGGGATTAAACCAAGGGCCTTCAAACGTTGAAAGGCCAGCCTCTTCCACTTATCCTGGGGGAATAATTGAGGAAATAAAATGATTATATTATTTTTTTTAAGGGCACCTTCTGAGATGGGGGCAAGGTGGTAGCAGCTGCTTTTGAGACAGAAGGAGAGGCCAGGTACCACGAAAGCTCAGTCTGGTCATTCACGGAGCCGCAGATATAAATAGCATAGCCAAGGTTATTACTTGGCACATGCCTTCGGAAAGCAATATGGCAAAGTGACTTAATGTTGCATTTCTCATATTACGGATCTCAAGTCTTATTCCCAGATCTATTTGAGGTGGTTCTGCGTAATTTCTTGAGCTTATTTTATTTGTGAAGCGGGCCACTGATGGAAGTGATCCCAATATTGCTCATGAAGCCCTAGTAATAAAGTTGTTGTGTGTATACAGGCAGAGGCAGATAGGAAGACCAGAAGTCTTACATACTGCCGTTAAACACACATCGTATTAAGTTAGAGTTGTCCCATCTCCAAAACTCAGGACAATTTATCAGGAAAGCAGGCAATCTTGACAGACCTGCTAAACGAGTAAATATTACATGAAACGGGCATTATCTGGCACATCTAACGGGCAAATAAAAGATGTAAAACAAAAATGCATTTGGCACTGAGATAATATTTAAATTGCCACCATCAGGCCAAAGGGGATGAAGGGCTGGTGTGGAGGAGGAGGTGATACTCATGCTTCGCTACGGCATGACTGCTGAGATTAGGTTAAAAATGACAAATTTTAGCTGATGCAGGACTGACACTGTCTAGCCAGGTTTTTTATGTTTTGTGTTTCGGTTCCTCCCCAGGGTCCCCGTTCTCCCCAGCTCCCACCGCAATTACCATCCAAGATGACTTCGGATCCTGTCCCACTTTTCCCACTTCAGATGCAAGCTGGGCTTTCCCTGGTGATGGTGGTCAGGAAATAAAATTCAGAGCTATGCTATATATATGTGGGAATGCAGGGAGCTCAAATCCCAGCCTCCCTCGGGGCAGCAGGAGGAGTTGCTTTTCCCCTTTATATCCAGCTTTATTGCACACAAGAGAAAAAACAAAGCAACTCCAAGCCAGAAAAGAGTTTTCCCAGCTAAGCCCTCAACTAACACAATTCCTGACCAATAACCTAGAGCTACCTCTGCACTAAAAAAACCCCAAATCACTCTCTCCTCCTGTTTCCAAAGTGCTCCAACCACCTCCGCTCAGTGAGGAACAAGCTGACCTTGGAAATCAAAACCCTCTTTCCATCCTCACGGCCATGAGACCTGCCTCCAAGCCCTCATTTATAATCCTTCAACAGACAAACAACGGCCCGAAACCATGGAGTGAAGCTGTCAGCGCCCACAGTTCCTCCCCACAGAGGTGCCAGCGCTCCCAGCTGCATTAACGCATCGCTGACCTAATACCGCCCTTAAATTTTGGCGAAGGCAGGTCTTCGCAGGAAGCCTTCAGAGTGCTGCCGTGTCAGGACCTGGCAGATGTTACAAGAATCTACGAGCGTTTTTGAAAAGGCTCGAGTTACAGGTGAAATTTCTCAGATCTGCATTTGTACTGAAAGGCGAGCACGTTGAGTCTGGCTGCGGATCTGCGCAAAAAACAAACGGAGCAAGCAGCAAACGCCGCTTGCGTTGCTCAACCCGCCATGACGCCGCACAGCAAAGACTCAGCCGTTCTGCAGGGTGAATATTTTCCACTGTGTCCAAATGCCCTCTCTATTTGTTCAGCCTTTTATTAGGAAACTCAAGGCACTTTGTAACTTGAAGCGGGTTTGCTGTTTATAAAGTAAAACCCAGATCTCCGGCTCAATTAATTAAGTCTCAAAAGTTATTATAGCATCATCTCCCTGGCTGAAGTATCTGCTTGTCAGCCGGGGTAAGACAACTTTGTCAAGCTGTTGTTCCAGTTTGGATTTTCCAGTTATTACTTCTGCTGGAGTCTGGCATGTCCTGTCATCACCACCCAATTGTCTTCTGTTAAAGTGCAGGAAAGGAGACCGAAAGGAAGAAAAATTCAGACAAAATCAGTTTCTCGTGGCTCATAATTACCATCTCCAGCAAAAACTTGGGGGTTGGGATTTTAAATGACTGGGTTTTGGGTTTTTTTTTAGCTTCATGAAGACTTTCAGATTTTTGCTTTTTTGATATTTTTTTTCCCCCTTTCCATACAACTTGCAGAGTTCCAGGTGAAGGAAGCCTGAATTTGAAGGAGCGTCTTCTGGCAAACAGCTTGGGCATCCTGTACGGGGAAAGACGGGAGGTGTAACAACCATTCCTCAGACCAGTCCTGTCTGCACAGTCGTACCAGGGCTACTGACAAACAACCTGATCTGGTCAGGGAGGTCCCTGCTTCTTGCAGGGGGGTTGGACTGGATGACCTTTGAAGGTCCCTTCCAACCCTAACCATTCTATGATTCTATGATTCTATACCTGCGCTCAAGAAAATCCCCGTGTGACGACGCTCCAAGCATGGTCTCTGCCAGACTCTGTGGGTGGACTTATATATTTGAATTTAAATAACAACCACAGCAGTTTGGCCAAAAAGACTCCATTTGGTAAAAATACCCAAAGATTGGGGCAGCTGCATTTCAGCATTATACCGCTGGAAAGAATCCCTACATTTTACATGCACCTTCTTTTATGTCTTCTCACACTTTTTTTTCTTTCCAAACTACTTAATCTCACGGACTGAGATTCTGCCCACAACACATTTCTGCCTAACGTAATGAACACCACCAAAGTCAGCTTTCTGTGTCATCGAACCATGGGATCAAAAGAGTATTTCTAAAACAAACCATCAGGTTGTATCCTCCCAGCTGTCTTCCCTACTAGCCATGTTTATGGCAATTAATAGATTAATTGTGGGGGCAAGTAAATAAAAATGAATACAATACTTTTACAGAAAGAATTTTCTTCACAAGACACAAAGAGAGATCATACCAGTTGTTCAAATGATTACACGCATTTTTCTGAACACTAAAACCAGCTTATTTTGAAATGAATGCATCTGAAACATTCAAAAA
Source organism: Tetrax tetrax (assembly GCA_009806455.1). Lineage (NCBI taxonomy): Eukaryota > Metazoa > Chordata > Aves > Otidiformes > Otididae > Tetrax > Tetrax tetrax. Next base: position 197,819 of record WHYT01016349.1, on the reverse strand, counting down.
CTCCTAATGGAAGTCATGCAGAAGTGTTATTTTTCTATTTCCTAAAGTACTTAAAGACTATTTTACTTTCCAGTTCTTTCAAACTGTTTATATGTTGTAATGAGAAACAGACATTTTTTTTTAACCATGCTATTGCAAGAAAAATAGCATTTTGGCCAAGAAAAATGCAGATTTGCCCACGACAGGAAACAATGAATCTAACAAACTTCAACACATTTAAGTAAAGCAACAACTTAATATTTTCATTAACAGCTATGGTTTCAGAACAAAGCTCAGCTGTAAAGTCTCTGTAACAGAGTTTATATCTCTTACACGAGTTAAACCAGAGAGAATGGCTTCGCCCTGTATTTTTCTTTTTGACGATTCTGTCTCTATTTATTACATACACTCAAGAGCAGTTATTTAAGTGAGAGAAATATTTAACAGGCTCAAAGCTATTTGATTTCTCCTAATAAAGACAGCAAAGCGCTCTGTGCTTTAAGTAAACTGATACACTATTTATTTAATGCACAGTTATAAAGATTTACTGAAGTACCTTAATATGTAGTGTACTTTAATTAATTGTATTTGAAGTAACTGCCATTGGCTTATGAAATAATTATCTAAACAGATGACAAACACAATCTGAAATTCAGATCTGCGTTTTGCTGTTGGTTCTCTTTTCAATAATCTGAAAAGTCGAATGTTGGGCTACTCAAGGCTTAATTCTGCTTCTCGGTTTTCCCGTCCAGACCCACCTCTGTGATTTTCGTTTTGCAGTAATGTAGGCTAGGAAATGATTTTTAATCCTGATGAGTCACGACACAACCTCAGGACTTGCTCGTTTTACCTCTGGCTTGAACCCCGCGACTCCCTGGCGCTGACCATTTTATTAAAGCAGGCTCTTTTCCATTCAGATTAGCGAGGGCGTCGGCGTCGCAGCAGCGGTGCATCGCCACTGCTGAAGATCATTAGACATTAGATCACTAGCAATTTTCTTCTAACGCGGTGTCATTTTTTAACAACTCAAAACACCCAACTATAGAACAGACAGCTTGGCTGTATTTTAAATTAGCACAAATGCTAAAGCCAGAAAATGTAATTCTCAGGATATCGAAACAAAAGGTTCAGAGAAAAAAAGAATTCTTACATACCATAAGATTATCAGGACTAGACTGTCACACCGTGACCTTGCTGGCGTCTGGCTAATCTAACAATATTTGGCAGAGCATTGTTTCAAATCAATAACTAATTAACAAAGTACAAAAGAAGTTGTACTGTTTTTGAGGCTCCTTGCTAAAAATGGCTTTTGGTTGCACATGGGCAGAAAGGTCGCTTTTATGACATCTTCACGAGCCTTTCAACATCTTGCCACTGTCAGATTAAATTACTTTTAGCAATTAATTGTCATAAGTTAAAACAGAAGCACATTTGTTACAGCAGGTTGTCATAATGACATGGTGAGCAGTTGTTTTGATATGAATTTCTTCCACTGACCCTCTATCATATCTTAATTTTTTTGGTTGACCTAACTGGAAAATTGGGAGCAGTCTTCTAACTCAGACGGCACAGGCCAAACATTGGGGGTCTTATTGAGATTATAGACTGAAAAATAACGGAAGAGAAATTCCAGAGATAACTGAAGATCTTGAGAATAATACATCTCTTCCGCAGAGTATGTAACCTATGATGTCTATGCTGGTGGGTGGGATATAAAAAAAATAAACCCTCAAAAAACCACAGGGATGTAGCTTTTGTTACTGTTATAAATGATCCTTGATGCCATTTTAATCCTTTATTAGCCAACACCATTTGTTTGATGTGCTTTAAAACAAGGATTAAGTGGATTTAACATCGGCAACCTGCACCCATTCAAGCTGTTACTTAGTTTTGGAGGCTTGGACCTTATTGTGCTTTAATTAAAAATAATTCTACTCTTTAAGTTCCCTTTGTTAAATTTCTCTGTATCATGATGTCCGTATATTGTCCGTCTTACAGATTAGTCCTCCAGCATTTTTTGTCAAAGTTTGTATGAGTTTGCTATGAAACATTACATCAGGATGAAAACAGACAGCAATCCTAACAAACCACCCACGTCTTTATTTGACAAATGCTAAATCCCACTTCAGCTCTTTGCTGGGCTTTGCCATGCCACCCCACTACCAGAGTCTTTCTGAAAAAAAAAATCCAGTTTGCTCATCAACTATGGTGCAAACCCAATGAAATTTATCAGAAAAACACAGAAGCATTACTGATTGAGCCAGCAATGTGCTCACTAGGGTACTTAGTAGAAATGTTTTTTACGCTGAGGGTGGTGGAGCACTGGCCCAGGCTGCCCAGAGAGGTGGTGGATGCCCCATCCCTGGAAACATTCCAGGCCAGGTTGGCCGGGGCTCTGAGCAACCTGATCTGGTTGGAGATGTCCCTGCTCCTTGCAGGGGGGTTGGACTGGGTGGCCTTGAAAGGTCCTTTCCAACCCAAGTCATCCTGTGATTCTATGATTCTAATCAAGACCTTAGGGAAAACAGTGTGAGGAAATAACATTACGCCCTGTACTGGGTTTGTGCGGCAAGGTTTTGGTAGTGGGGGTGCTGCAGGGCTGGCTTCTGTGAGAAGCTGCCAGAAGCTTCCACCACGTCCGATCTTCCTCCAAGGAGGAAGGAGCGGCAGAAAATGACGTGTGATGAACCAACCCCAACCCCAACCCCCATTCCCTATTGCTCCCCTGTGCTGCTCGCGGGGAGATGGAGATAGTTCAGAATGAAGTTGAGCCTGGGAAGAATGGACGGGTGTGGGGAAGGTGTTTTAAGATTGTTTTTATTTCTCATTATCCTGCTCCATTATCAACAGGCAATAAATTAAATTAGTTTCCCCAAGCCAAGTTTGTTTTGCCTGTGATGGTAACTGCTGGGTAATCTCTCTGTCCTTACCTCGACCCACAAGCCTTCTGTCGTATTTTCTCTCCCCCGTCCAGCCGAGGAGGGGTGTGACAGAGCAGCTGGGGGGGCACCTGACAATCAGCCAAGGTCAACCTACCACATCCCCATATTGTCACAGAGTGTCCCGGTGCTTGGTGACAGGAATGAAGTGTGGATAAATAGGAAAAGAGAACCAGGACTGACTCCATCCTGCACTGGCGAAGAAAGAGATTGTGCAGAAGAATGGACCTGGGCAACTGCAGGATCTGTCTTAATGCTGCCAGCAGAAATGCTATAGCCCAAAGAAAGCTCTGAACAAGTTCTTTCTAGCCCTGGATGTCCCGTAGGAGATGATTAACCAGATCTTCAGGCTAACCGAGACTTTGGAAGAGCTCTGATGGCTCTTACACTTAACAACAGTTGATCACTGTTTAACAATCCACGTTTAACGTATTTTGCTATTTTTGTAGTTTAGCTCTTTTAGTGCAAATGTTTCTACTCTAACATATTTTAAATCTTGAATCTTGTTTAGTAATAAAGCTGACAATGAGCGGTAAGAGCTGATGGTTGCCAGGTACCAGATGTCCTGGAAATCCCCCAAACCGTGATCGCATCCAGCGTGCCCACTATCCCAGTACAACGCCAGTATACGCAGAACTGCCTCTTCGCTAAGTGGCACGGATTAGTTTTGGCAGTGGCAACGCAGGCATCCACAGGAGCAGACTTCTTCCAATGAAGAACATTCACAGAAAACTGGACAGGAGCATCTTAAATAGCTTGCAACCCTTTACGAACATGGGCACAAGTTTAAGACAGAGGCTTCAGGGGAACCTTTAGTTAACGTACTGGCCTGCAGCCGAGATATGGATTCAGGTCTCACTTGGAAACCAACAGTGTAGACAAAATCTTCTAAGAAGCAGTTGTGCACAGGCTTAATTAAACCGCTGTTCACTAACGCTTTAATAAAATTGCAGCCTTTTTAATTCTGCCATGTCTATCCTCTTCTAAACACACACGTAGCAAATAATCAATTTGAATGTCACAGGGTTATTTTTTCTCTTCCTAAAACTCTTGAAAGGCTTTGTAGTTTGAAGTGAAAGTTTGCAGACTAAAATTAACAATGTAGACAAAATTATTTTTGCCAAAGAAATAGCAAAGGAGAACGGACAGGGATAGTACTTGTATCCCTGTATTCCCATTATTCAAAAATGGACAAGCCAATAACATCTGGAGAACATCTGTGAGAAAACTCCTACTGCATAGCAGTCCTTCAGCAAATTTACTGGGGAATTTCTTGATCTCTGAAGAAATCATTAAATGTTGTGCACAACATGTCCATGTCAAAAACGCCAAGAAACATCACTGCCTGTCTGGAGGGGCTTATACCTTTCAAGGTGCATTTCTGTAGCTGTACTTGTGCAAGACCACATGGTATTAACCATGCTAATAGCCACACAGGCTTCCTTTCCTTCAATCACCTGAGCCTGCTCTTTTAAGTGGATGGGACTTAATAATGTAGAACCATTGAGCCCCATCAGCTGAAGAGCATCTCTGCAGTCATCCAGCCCAACACCATGCTCAAAGCAGTGTCAGCCAGGAACCGTCACAAGTGCCATGCCTGGCACTTTCAAACAAAAGCAAAAAGAGTGAGCTCTGTAGTTCCAGTGTCGCAGAAGTGTAAAAACGTATGTCGTGGAATTTTTCCCAAACCTTGAATCATATACATTTGAGACAGAGGGACCTTGAACACACTCCAGAGAGGTCCTGCTGATGACTACCACTGCAATCACAAAATAATTTGCAGTATCTCCTCGTCATAACCTTTTCTTTCCAACTTTTGTATGCTCTGTGGATGCCCAGCACAGCTGAGGTAGTGCAACTGCAGTCTTTGCTTTGCCTGGTCACTTCATCTTTCGGTAGAAATAGGTGTTACTTCATTGTGTTGTTAGAAAACCACGTCATGGCTATTTACCACAAACCTAACAGAGCAACAACAGTATCTAAACTTCCACTTCAGTGAGGACGGTGCGCATCAGGATAAAAATCCATTTAAATATCAGCCAAACTCTGTCAGTCACCTGGGGTACTTCAAAACAGAAAGGGAACGGGAGCAGTAAAAGAACATAGCGAACAAACAGCCCACAGCAGCAGAAAGGTATTTCAGACAAGTGGACCCCACGATCAAATCAGATGTTTTTATTTTAAGATTTATCAGAGCAATAACTCATTTGCCCACTGTTGCTTTTATTTAGTGGGAGGGGGCTACAGTGGCAGCTTCTGGATAAAAGCTGCTGGAAGTTGTTTCCCCTTTGTCTGGCGCACTCAGCCAGGCCTAGGGCAGACCCGCTGCCGGCCAGGGCTGAGCCAATTGGTAGCAGAATGTTCCCTGATAACGCCTCTGTGATAACGTATTTAAGAATTAGGGGAAAATAATAACAACAAAAAAAAAAAAATAAAAAGAAGACATGAAGGAGCTGAGCGGGGGCAGAAAGGGGGAGGCGCGAGCCTTGTGGGCCTTGCAGGCCTCACCCTCCGGCCTTGTGCCGGGCGGCGACTGGGCCCAACTCAGCCCGGCCTGGCTGCAAGGAGTGGAGAGGAGATGGGATGTGAAGAGACCCTGAGAGGCTCTGCCGATTATGAACGTGTGGAGGACCCCATGCCAGGGCAGGCGGGTGCCTGAAGGCGGCTGTGGCCCGTGGAGGCCCCGCTGGGGCAGCCGTTCTGGAGGGGCTGCACCCGTGGAAGAGATGACCCACGCCGGAGCAGTTTCACGAAGGACTGCGGCCCGTGGGAGCGACCCCACGCTGGAGCAGGGGAGGAATGAGAGGAGTTCTTCCTCTGAGGAGGAAGGAGTGGCATAAAACAACATATCATGAACTGATTGCAACCCCCACTCCTTCTTCCCCCTCGTCCGGGGTGTGGAGTTAGTTCTCGCTTGGGGCAAGAAGGAGTTAGAGATAATTGACATAAAGTTCAAGCCTAGGAAGAGGGATGGGTGAGAAGAAATTATTTTGTTCTTTTCCACATTATCCTGCTGTGGTTTAATAATAAATAAACAGTTTTCCCCAAGTTGAGTCTGTTTTGCCCATAATGGTAAATTTAAGGATCTCTCCCTGTCCTTATCTCAAACGTTGAGCCGTTTTTCTTATATTATCTCTCCCTGCTCCATCAGAGCATGTGGGGAGTGAGAGAGAGACTGCGTAGTCTGGTCCTGATCAGGGCTGAACCACGACACCCACCTAAGGCAAAGCAGTCAGAGCCTTAAACAGCACGCAGCGCCTGAGAGCTTGACATATCTCAATGAGGAGGACTTCATACACGGCCAAGGTTTTCTCTGGTAAGGGATTTAAAAGTAAGCAACAGCCATTAAACCTAAGCTCACCCTTTTCTGGCAGCTGGTGCAAAGGACACATGATGAGTAACATGATCCTGTCATCAAATGTGTGTGTTCGTTTTTCAAACAACAGGAAAAGTGGAGTACCCGTAGGCTCAGAGAGCTATGCTGTGGGGTGCAACGTGCGAGGGCAGAGACTTATCAAGGATAAGACCATGAAGTTTATTGCAGAACCCAGAAATCTTTCCAAACTACTTACGCAGCCTACACTTTGCTGAATTTCTTCATTACTTAATTCATTAACTTTGAAATAATTCCTCAGCAAACCAGATCCCCTAAAAGAAATAAATATCTGGCTTCTTAATGTCCACATGCAACTAAGGCTTCTGTTTTCCCAGGTTAAGAACAGAGCGGCTGTGACACAACCAAGTGATAATGCCAACTGCCCACTTTTCTAGGATACAGTCTGAACTTGCCAGATCCACGAAATCAGATTATTCAGTTACACAGCAGGTGGAAAGGACAGAAGATAGGAATGAAGAACCACCCTGGAAGGAAACACCACTCCCAAAGGACAAACATGCTGCAGATGCTTATGAAGTACCAGGTGTACTGTCTGAATTATCGACATTTTACATTTCTTGCTGTACTATATGACTGGATGTAATGACTAAATCTTTGCTTTTGGTAAAAAGGGAACTTTCCAGTTGTATATATCCTATGCCTGCACACGTTACGTCAGAGCCCACCTCCCGCACAGTCTGCAGGACGCTGAACACACAAGAATACGTGTAGGTTTGGCATGCTTTAGTGTAGTGGTGCATGTGTGCCTGCGCATACACACGCACATTGCACGGGAACTGCCCCGTGCAATTCACCCTGCATTGCAGGTATAACGACCGGCTCAGGTTTAAGTGATACTAGACGCTGAGTGAGTTGTAAAGTGAGTCTTTTGGGACAGAGCAACTCTTACTCTCTAATTCAATAAGGACACGACAAAACCAGATGTAATATTTTTGCCTTTTTTTTTTTTCTTTTTTTTTCAGAGGAGTGGAGGCTCAGCAACCAGGAACAGTATTTTTTTAAAGAAATGAAAAATTGACACTTGGCTGGATGCATGGCAAATTATTTCAGTACATCCTGACGGTGAACTAAGGATCCCTCCTGCTACGTGGTCTACCAGTAAAACAGCAACTGGAGCCCGTGCGACCCTGATGCACAACCCTCATAACAGAAGGAAGAATCCAGTCACAGAAGCAGCGTGATTATGTTCATCAAAAGCTGCTAACCTAGGCATGTCCCCTCCTTTCTGAAGAACCTACTCAATATAGTTGTGATGCTTTTCTAACTCCATGCTTTTGCTAAAAGCACCAAACTAGATGCTCCCAAATGGCTGCCTAAGAGCCCAGAAAAACTTAAGGCTCCTCAACTCACACAACTCTTCGTAACTCTAAATGCAATTTGGTATTACTTTATTGAGTAGTTTCTCTCCAAGCAGTGCCATCTATTGGGAAAACTAAAATTCAAGTATTACTTGATAATAAAGAAAACATACCTCATTGTGTATTGACAAAGTACTTCTTGCCAAATACTGATTAAAAAATTATGAAATAGCAAAGTGTAGAAAAGCGCGGATGAACAGCACGCAGCCCATTCAGGGGAGAAAACCTGCTACTGACACCATTGACTAAAATAGACAAAAAAGCATTTTTGATCAGTTTAGCGTCCTCTTTTAGCCAGAGAGAGAATGACAACACAAGGATTCAGTCGAGAGAGGAATGGGAAGATTTCTTAAAATTCAGATGAGCTCATGGCTGGAGATACCGCAAAACAGAGTGCCTTAGGAAAGATGTCGCTGCGCACACTATGAAAATGACAAAGCTGGTAACTTTGTCAGAGCTGGTAACTCTGAAGTTGGTAGAAGGTGGTTCTCAGGGTGTGCCAATCTGCTATGGAGCTCAGTAAGGCACAGCGAGGAGGGAGGTAACGGCTCCATCCCCCTCAGAGCTCACCGTAAGGCATATTTCTTTGCCTGGACAGGGGTGACGATGAGCTGATTAAAAAGATAAACCTTGTTCTCAAGAGGTAAATAATTCAAATAACATAGCACAGTAAGCAAACTCACAAAAAGTAAGGATTTTAGCTATAGTAAAATCCTTTGCTTGTAAGGATTTTAAACTGTAATGGATGAAAGGGCTATAATAATTAATTTTTCAAATTGCCAGGCACCTATGAATTGCAGGGTAGCAACAGACATGTTTTCTGGGCAGCTTGTTCCACATTCCTCCACGCCACCGTTTCTAGCCCCTTTGGCACCTGTCACTGCTGCAGGCAGCCAAGCAGAATACAGAGGAACTACATGGTTCATCTTAATCCCAAAACCTAGATTTTTGTTTTTCTTTTTTTTTTTTTTTACCCCCTGAATTTTCACTTTGTTTTCTGTAGCAGCTGAGGTGAAAACAACATCCTTGAATGCACTGTGCATCCTGCGCCTCGGTTCCCCTTCTGCTGACATTCATTTCCTAGGACTCCACAAATGTTGTTTTCCTGGCCTTCACGCATCATGGTACAGTCCTCATATCCCTCCACCCAAAACCCACAAATATTTCTAGGGGAGTGGGGTGGTGTGTTCCCACAGAAAAGGGTTATTTTCAACAGCACCATCCATCTTAAGATGACTATATATATTTATCTCAGAAATTAATTTTTATCATCTCTCACTATATCAAGGCTCTTATGGCTGAAAGGTCACCAAGAAAAAAAAAAAAACATGTAAAGGATCTCCAAGTTTTGCAAAAAAGTGTATGTTGCCAGTTGAGCCCCTCCTGATTTTTTTCCTGCCGGTTTTCCCAAACACACTGAAATCTAGCATCAAAACGTGCACCTACATGCAGTAGGTCAGAGGATACTACCCTTGTTTTCGGTGTCAGCTACAACGATATTACCCTTTGATTCTGTTCGATAAACGATAAAGGATTCTTGCAGAGAGCAAGCTGTACTGGCAGGAGGATGGACCAGAAGACCGGTGAGGTCTTTTCAGTCCCTCACTGCAATCATTCTACAATCAAAGACAGGCAGTATCTGAGAAGTCTGAATAATTTTATTCACCTCTGCCTTCAACAAATAGGTCCGCTTTCTGCTGAGCTGGTTTTTCTCACCAGCAGCTCGCTAACTGGCCAGGTTTACCAAGCCTGAATCCCATCGGAAAGGAAGGAGGACTGATCTGACCTGTGAGAGACGATCTTTTTTAGCACCGCGGGAGGACCGCACAGCTTGCGGAGGAGAGACGCAAGCTGGTTCTTTCTTTTGGAAACTCACTTGGCTTGCCTCGCGTTTTAGGAGTCCGACCTAACAATGCACATTTTGTCGGTATCATGTAATGAATGTTTGAAAGACACCAAAGCTAGATGGCCCTGATTTATTCCTTTTTCTTTCATTAAACCATACTTGTGAATGCAGAACAAAGAGAGGGTACGGCAGAAAGAAGAGCCAGTGGTGCTCTTGAAGAGATGCAAAATCTTCCTCCGGTGATTATCTCCGATTTCTCACTTGCTCAAGGGAAAAAGTAAAAATATAACTTCTTCGGACTAGTAGACACAAAATATACCATAAGAAGTCTTTACAATCTCAGAATTTTTAAAAATACCTAATTTAACTGCACAAGTTAAATAGCCTATAATGCGTGAATTATTGATTACCACTCTACGTACTTCAGCTATTTAATATAAGATGCCTGCTCACTGCAGCACCTGTAGAATGAAATACAACATATACATATTTTTCCTATTATAGAGAAACTACTACAGGAACTTAAAGCTTATCTGACCCTTTGGGAATGATGTGGAGGCCCAGCTTAGGGGCTCAGTGCCACTGCGGATGCTTTCGGGTCCGCTGCTTGGCTTCCAGCTGCTGGGCCGGGGTGCTGCAGCTCCTACAAGACATCGACCAGACCGCTCCAGGTGTCCCAAACACCCCGCGGCACAGGGAACGTCACAACGTGGTTATGTCCCAGCACTTGAACTGCAATCTTTCAAACCTCTGAATGTTCAGCGGTACGTGGGGCAAGAACAAAAAAGCCACGGTGGTTTCTAAGCGCTTCTCACAGGTTTTCCATTGCCAGTATGATTTTGCTGTTCCTTAGAAGTGAGAGAGATTTCTCAAGAATGTTTCTCAAGAACACTTCTTGTACCTGCTCCTTGCAGGGGGGTCGGACTGGGTGACCTTTAAAGGTCCCTTCCAACCATAACCATTCTGTGGTCCTATAAGGAAATAATGGGATTTGAAAGCCACTATGGACAAAGTAAAACCACACGTTATTTCAGAGGGATGGCTAAAGTAACACCAAGAGTTGTAAAAGCGGAAAAAAAAAGGGCATTGCAATATAAAGATTGGACTGAGACTCCGGAGGTTCGAGTCCTGATGCCCAGACCTGCCATGGACTTTCTCCGTGCTGGAGCATGTCCCTTGCCTCTCGGGAGCCGTCTGCCTAGCACTTGTCATTTTGTCTCTTCTGGTGGAATAAAGGGCTTATTAGCTCGGTCTCAGCAGCGCGCTAATGCAGTCACACAGGCTCTGGACGAGAGCAAGCGCGCACCTTGCCAAGTCACAGGGTAGGCAGAGGGAGCCCGCATCTGCCCGGGGACGGCCGCGGGGCCAGACCCGCGCAGCCGGCGGGACCGCAGCTACGCCGGGCAAGGGCTCCGTCCCCGACGCGGAATAAATCCCCTGCACCGAAAGGTCACCCTGCAGAAGCGGACGCTCTGTGGTGACCTTCAGTCGGGCAATGCCTCGTGTCAGCCGTACTGAACAACAAGCAAACGGCACAAGCGCACTCGCGCGCTTGCCAGGATTTCCTGCCCACCAGCACTCGCTGCGTACTTAACCACGTATTAATAAACCTGCCTTTTACCACTTGCTCCTAAATACTGGCACAAATTATCCCGGTGCATCCGTTTCTAGTGAAACAAATTAATTAGTTGCACATGATCTTTTTCTATTTAATCTCTCACAGAAAATGGGAAAAATTATTTACGAAAAGTATGTTACATTCAAAATTAATTTAATTTCATTGATATGCTGTTCATATAAATAGCACTGTGCTGTCGTAAAAATAATATTTGCAGTAAGAGTTATTAAAGCAGCTAAGCTCGGTGGAAAAAAAAAGAAAGTAGGACAAAATTCCTAGCATGCAGGCCTACAAGAGGCTTACCCCTTCTGCCCAGAAAGCCTGACCCCATCAGTTGGTCTGACAAAAGGTAGTGCTTCTTCCTACTTCTTCCTTCCTTGCCTCTTTGATATCCTTCGACTATTGCGGCAAGAACTTTGCTGCAAATTACTATTATTATAAAATTACGTGATTTATACTTTTTTCTTTAATAACATTTTAGAATCTATTCAGTATACTTGTTAAAGTGGCGAACGCTATTTAGAAGGCGATAAATACTGATTTACATTTCTAAGTGTCTTTTAATATAGCGAAGACACTGTCAGTGTGAAAATCTGTAGGGAGTGGGAGATGGCTTGGAGGATGGAGGGAATAATCATGTCACATTTAAGCCCCTATGATCTGTTTCCATAGAAAAAGGTTAGAGATCAACAAATTCTCAGTTTAGTTCAGCGATAAATGAAGGTTGGCGAGGGTATTAAGTTTCTGGGGGGAAGCATCAGCCGATATGTACAGCAGCAGCCTCTGGTGGTCTAAGAAAAAAATGGTAGTACCTATAAGTAAGGACAGAAATATGTTTTTTCAAAGGATGTATGTACATATTTAGCTATTTGACTCAATCCTCCATTCAACACATTAAAAAACAAATGCATTTGAAATGATCTGCTGGCAATATGCTTGTTAAAATCTGAACAGTTAAAGAGTATTAAAATTCATATGCATTCATTAGCATGTTATATAAAAGTAAAATGCTTTTGTTTAATCATTCCGTAAAGTATTATAGTCAATGCTGATTATCAAGTAGATTTTTCTTTGGTTTGCAATGCCAAAAAAGAAACCAAATTTATAAGATTGTTACTGAATTGATGACATTTTCTGTCTTCACTCGTGAATTCAGTTGGCAGATGTTTTCAAGAACAAAAAATTCTGTCTTATTACAAAACATATTAAGCAGGTTTTTCTGCCATAATGTTTGACATGATGTTTATTGCCCAGACCAAATCAGTCTCTTTAACAAGCTATAATGTATGCCAGAAAGTACATTATTTCATAGTTAAGGAAACTTCCAGCACGAAACAATAAGTACTTTGATCTTTCAAGCACTATGCTTAATGCACTACACACTCCCATAGTCATTTTTATTTGTGCTCATTTTGTACAAAAATGCAGTGCAATTTGAGATTTTGTATTTTAAGACACTGCTTTTACATGCTCTCAAGTAACCCAGCTGTTTGGTTTTTTTCTATGAAAATAAAGAAAATACTTAAAGAAATGTACCATGGAAGAGTTCCATGTCTCCAATTCTGGGAAAATCTAACTGCACAAGTGGGAGCATCATCCAGACAGCTTTAATTTGTTCAAACAGCATTTCCTCATCAGATCACAACAGATCTCAATGACCCTGTGAGAACACAACTGAGGATATTTATTCCGACTACTTAACAGTCTGAAACGATTTCTCCAGCAGATTTGACACAAACAAATTTCCTTTCAACGTTAGACGCAGTGGATGCCTTCTTGTGAGGATATTTTTCATCTAGTCTCTCTGTACCAGCTTCCCCTGCTTGGCAAAGACGATGCAAGGCTTGCTCAGGTTTTTCAAAACCCTTTGACGAGATCATTATGAAGCACATTCCATCCTTAAATATTTCTGTGGAGTGGCAGTATGATTTATTTCAAGAGCCCAGTGAGTCAAACGTATGCTATACCACACTGTTAAGCAAAGGTTGTACCTAAATTGCCCTTTGAGATTATCCCAAACCAGCTCAACGCCGCACCCCCTAGCAGCCAGTGGTTGTGGTACGCCTGGCAGCAATTCCCAGGGTGCAAAGGAAGGGTGATTCCTACAGCACACATAATCCTACGGACCCGCGCACGGGAGGCAAGGAGTACGTTGCCCATATGGCGCTGCACCATTTTGCTTGCATCCTGCGATGCCTGGACGGACTGACAACTGTGTCCATGACCAGGAAGATGTTCACAGCTCCTCTTGCAGCTGCCAAAGTTTGTACAGACTTAACAGTTCTGCCCAAGAGAGGAAATGGCATCCTATCGATGGTCCAGTTCTGTTTCAGAAACCGACAGGCAAGTAAACTGCAGTAATTTATCCTGCCACACACACCAAAGCAGGGATGTTTTTCATTACGTTTCAAAAAACTCTCTGTATTACAGCCTGTTAAAGAAAAACCCTCACAGAATTCTTTCAGAATAAAACCCCAGCAGCATCAGAAAAGCCAATTTCAGTTAACTCACCCAGGAAAGGAGACCACCACCCGCACTTTCACCAAAACTTACGCTACTTCCTTCCTCAGTTTGAAGGAAATCAAATACAGAGAGTGTCAACAGTCATATTTGAGGCACAGTGCCATGCAAAAAGAATATAGGATGGATTAATGCATTTTATGTTTTGGGGGTCAAACCTCGTGAAGCCAAATTTCAGGCACCATCAAGCAACAGCACCACAAGAAAGTGGAACTGCTAAAAAGATTGAAAAAAAAAAAGTTCACTTTCAAGAAGGGGACACTGGACCAGTACGCTGACTAAATGCCTTTCTGGACACACTGCAACATCGTCCGCTGGCTTCTGAAGGACTGTGAGACACGCCAGGGAATGGCTGGTGGGCAGCATGGCATCTCTGACCAAAAGCAGTGGATTAAAAACCGGTGCCCTTGTTGGTGACTTTGCATATATATCCTTTCGTTTCCCATACTCAGCAATGAGGTATTTCTCAAAAGTAACACCGATATTTATGGTATTAGTGACAATCTCTCATCCCGGTTACAAACCCTTTTAACTAGCCAGCAAGCTGAATTTCTCCTACAGACTTTGTTATGCTAAACCACAATAGGAGTATCTTAAAATTTAAGATGATTCCAACATGCCTTTTGCTGGATTTTTCTCCGTTTCGCACCAGAAAGGCACATGGATTTTTACTGTTTTATCTACACTGTGGCGTTTCCGACATGTTTTGCCATCGAATGAAAATGCTAACTTTCATAATAAGGGCTTTGGAAATTGCATGACTCAGTCTCAAATGTATAATGCATAGTATGTATATGAAGCAGAATGTGTCAAAGTGCAAATAATATTGTTTGTGCCCCCTGCAGAATTAGAAATCCTCGGGTAGCACTGTTATAACGATCCCATGCTGGTAGCATTACAAAGTGCAAAGGTTCACTGAGTAAGAAAAGAGCAAGGGACAGAGTTTCCTCATTACGCCATTCTCGAACTATTCTAGCTTAAATATTTATTAAGATATTAATAACTCTCCTCCTTTATCTGCCTTCAGAAGTTCAGCTGAAACACAATGGATGGCTGCTCATATGAAAACAATACATTATAGGGTAAATCTGCTACGGCACAAGATGAACACCGGTATTTTCCACAAGACATTATTAATTCAGCAGGTAATATGTTAAAAACTATCAGGCTATAACTACTGTCTCCCCACTATAAGACAATAAATGCATGCATGACATGTGAAGCTAATATGTTGCCTAAGCCGCACTAGAAAGTGTTTCTTATGCACACCTCTGTTTATCAAATCATTTTTACAAAGTCTTCCTTAAATCATTCTCTTTCTTGATAGCACCAGTGAGCTCCTCTGGGGTTTATTTGAAGTCCCTCTTTGAAATCAGAAAGGAGTGTTTTGTAACTCTTCCAAAACTTCACGTTCAATAAGTGACAAAAAATATCGATAGAATAAAGAGCCGGGAACTCTGTGTGAACTCCTGAATGCCATCTCTGTTACGTGTTTGTTTTTTAGAAAGCATGCTGTTTATTAGCCAATATGGACAGTAAACATCTCTATACATCACTAACGAAGGGCAAACAAAACCAAGATAAACTTACTCTAATATACATCTGCATAGTTTCCTTTTCTTTTTGCGGGTTTCGATACTTTTCATAGAAGTCGCGTCGCTTCTTTGTTTCCTTCTGGATTTTATCTTTTCTTTCCCTCTTTTCTGCAGGTTCATCTGAGCTATCAGAAGACAGCTGTTCCTGGGCTTTTGTCTTCTCCACTTCAATATAGTTCTCATTGGGATTCAGTACTATTACTCCATAGCCCTCCTGTTTCAGAAGAGACACGCACAAACACACAAAAAGAAGAAATACGAAAAGGGAGATTTAATGTTTGAAAATGCTTTGCGTTTATTGCTCTTAAAAACTTCTGTATTTATTTCAGTAAGTTCACACAA
Source organism: Tetrax tetrax (assembly GCA_009806455.1). Lineage (NCBI taxonomy): Eukaryota > Metazoa > Chordata > Aves > Otidiformes > Otididae > Tetrax > Tetrax tetrax. The sequence continues at coordinate 182,225 of WHYT01016349.1, read as the reverse complement.
GATAATGTATAGCAGAGTATTTTAAGAATATTCTCTTTGTTTCGTTTCTGTCACTAAAGGGATGCTGAAGCGTGAATACGTGTCTGCGTGTGCACTTAGGCTCACACACATCCCTCAGCACCGGAAAAGTTGCCTGTTTTACCTTTGAAATAATTTAATATGTTGTTTTATTCATAAGCACTTTATATGGCTTTTTTTTTTCAGAAAACAGTAGGAGAACTAAAAGCAAAATATTACTTTAAGAACTCTACATAATGATGAATAAAAAGCTTTATACCCAGCCAATAAAAACCTTTAAAATAGAAAGGATGGAGGGATTTCATATATAGAGAGATAGAAAGCATGTGAAAACTATTCACTGCAGTTTAAAATAGTAAAACCTTTTGTCTCACTGACAACAAGCATACCATGCAGAAGCCAATAGCGGCAGTAACAATGAATCAATACCGAAACTGATTCAGTGGTATGGCTTACAAGCCAACTCTTTTACTGTGGGGATGACTTTTAAGAGCATCTTTAAATCTCCTCTAAAACTTCACTGGGATTACGTCCTACTTTCAACAAGCCCAGAGAAAATTTGTGACCTGCGGGATGCTTTTGAGCATACCAGCTGCATTTTTGTGCCTCTGAAAATGAGCCAGTTGAAAAATACATGAATTTATGAATGAGAAATAAATCTTGAATACATCAGCCAATCATTTTATTATGATTTTTAAATGATGGCAAATCACAGAAGAATTGTAATATTTGTGGAAGATGTAATCGCAAATGCAGGGAGAAAAGAGAAGCACGTGCGTTGAACAGATGAGCCCTTAAAGTTACCACGGGTTCTCAGTCAAAACCAAGCTGTCCTTTAAAAGTAAAATTTTAATAAAGACTTACTTTTTGGAAATGTCTACATTAATTATCTAACTGAACAGCTTTATTCCGGCTTTTCACTCGGCGCTTCGCTTGGCGCTTGGGCTAGCCAGGAGGATCAAAGAGGTCCCCATACCTAGCTGGCCAGAGCAAACGGAGCCCACGCCAACAAAAGATACTTTATTTGGGCTGGCTTTATTCTAATCTGTAGAGCCATTCACAAACCTTGTAGCGCATTGTGGCCACTGTCAGGTAGACAGATTGTCACTCGGTGATTTTCTACAGTTGGACACACTCGACTAGTTATCAAAATCGCATCTGAAGGGAGTTCCTACCCCTCGTCCTTGTGCCCTTCTCAAACGTCTGCCGCGGCTTCTCCTCCCACCAAAAAAACAAGTTAAAGGGCACGGTTGCACTCTGCTAAACAGGGTGAAATAGAGGCATTCAGGACACTGTCTCTGGCCCAAGGGACGTCGTCAAAAAAGGTCATCGTAGGCCAAAGAGAAAATTGCCTCCTCGCTAGACACGGCGCCGTGAGTAAGCGGTCTCCTGTCATGTCGCTCTCCTGCCCTCCCTGCTGAGTGAACTGAACTGGCATAAATATCAACAAGCAGGCAGATAAATAAATAAACAAAGGGGGAAGGGCCACAGGAAACGGAAAGCTAAAGACGAGAAAGTTTAAAATCTCCCCACGCTCATATTAACACACCGCACTGCACCACTAACAGATAAAATTCCCAACTTGGAAAATTCACAGCCCAAAATCCACCACAGCGGAGAACACCACATAGAAACATCCCTCAATTACAGGTGAAAGGATGGCTTTTGAGCTGGCTAGTGGCAGAGTGGGACCGAGTTTCTGCAGAACTCGTCAGGCCGGTGGTTTTGGGGCTCCCCGAGGTGCTCATCTCCTTGACCCGCTCCTCTCCTTTGGAGCAGGGAGGTTCCGCACACCGACTGGCGTTACTCTCCAGACAACGCCAAATGCAAAATTCATGTGTTTATTACAGGCCCTACGAGCGTCACTGGGATTCGAAACCGGGCGTCCACTTTAAGCTGACCACAAAACAAGACACATAAATCATCAAAGAAGTAGAATTTGTCTAAGTTATTGATTATGTAACTGAAAATTACATGACTCATTTGTCCAATTTTATGAGGACACAATGTCAATTTTTCACATAGACATCAACAGATGAAATATGATTCCATTTTTAAATTCACTATTTCATAAATCAATTAAAGGATTTTTATCAATTATATTTTAAGCAGTGTAACATGTCTCCCTTTACATTTTAAAAAAAATTTATCCCTGATAGCATGTCTTTCCTGTCAGTACAATTAAAATAATTAACTAATAACTGAGATAGGTTTTCCCATAATTGAGAAAAAAATAACCATACCATACATAAGACTTTATCTTGTGAAAGTAAACTCTTTCCAGACTGTTTTGCTTACATGATGTAGTGTATTTCCCTTTCCCTTGTACTTCTGCAACCTAAATGGCAAGACATAAACAATAGCACCCGAAAGAAGATCTGAGAGCAACACGTATAAAGCAAGATGGGAAAACAAAATGACTGGTAAAATTGTACCCAGTTACAACCTCTCTCGTTCAGCCTTAGCCCAAGCGTCTTCTACCGAAAAGGAATACTCAGCTCCAAATAACACCCAAGTAAACAATGTGGCTTTTAAGTTCACTTGATTTTTTTTAAAAAATGTATTTCATAGCTGCACCATTAAAGTTCAGTGCAATCAGAAAATGTAAAAAAAAGTGGAACTCCTCACTAACACAGTGGGGCTGAGTGGAGCGCAAGTCAATGCAAAACCGAGCACACCAGACCACTGATGTCTAAAAAAAGGCCTTTAGCAAACTTCAGTAACAGGCAAGATACACAGCCTCCATGCCTGTTCAGCAAAGACAAAATCACCTTCATTAAAAAGTATATTTTAAAAGGGAGGTTGTGTTCAGAAGTATAAACTTCACAATGTCATTAAAAATACCAGTTTCAGCTATGATGAGCGTACAGCGTTATTCAAACGTAGTGATCTATGTAAGTACCAATTTTTCAAGGTTGCCATCATCAGTAAAACATGTTTTCAACGTACGTAATAATGGAGTAGTTTTCTCCTGTCTGCCCAGTGCACCCAGAATGAGGAACCACTGTTAAAGCGCAAAGTTTTTTTCATTATAAAAACCTAAACTTTGGGACAACACCCCCCCCACCCCCCATCAATCTTCAGCTGACGGAGACAAGCCAAGCCCCCTGCTCTACCACACAGCCCAGAGAATACAGATGTCGCACGGACGCCGCGGCCCGCCCGCGTCCCCCGTAAGCATACCTGTGACGAGATGCGACAATCAGGACAGACACCGATAAATACGAGTCCCAGCCTCTGATCCGCGCGTTCAGGGGATGCACTAAAACACCCATTTAACAGCTCTTTCCCCAAATTCTAAACGCTTCAAGGTAAGTGAAATGGAATCCGCACCAACTAGTAGCATCCCCCAGGTACCTACTTCTGCAGGTGGAGGACTGCGCGCAAACTCTGCTTTCAGGTTCGTAAATACAAATACAATTAACACTTAGGATTGAGCCAGCGAAGGATGATGAAAGGAGAAACAGGCCGACCAAGTCGCGAACCCCGGTTACAATACCTTCACTGCAAAGCCAGAACAACGCAGAAGGGCCTTTTCCACCGTAACACACCAGCCAGAAACCCAGCGGTACTGCCTGCCTCTGCCTGCACGTTCAAGCGAGGTGTTCGAAACGCAAGGAATACCAAAGTTATTGCCTCTGACAGCAAGAGTTAGGTTAAAAAAAAAAAAAAAAAAAAAGAACCCTGAAGTATCTGAGGTAAACTCCAAATCTTTTGAAATCTCTTCTGGCTGGCCAGATGAATAATGAGCTGAGAGCATTCAGCTCTGCATATTAATGCACCAGGATGGGACACCATATGTGAGCAGAGGGGTCAGGGCTGGAGAGGAATCTTTTGACCTATGCAACTATCTTTTTGGACCGCGAGCAGGGGCCTGAAAGAGATCATTTTCCTAAGCTTTATCAACCTGAATTTTCAAGTTCAGGTTTCAATCCGGATCGTTGGCAACAAGACCGGAGTTAATTCCCAGGGGAAATGCCACTCAAAGGACTCAGCTCTTAAACCTGCCCGTGCTTAAAACGGACACAGCCGTGTCCATCCACCTTTCCGAAAGAAGTGTGCTCTGTGCATTTCCCATCTTTTCCACAAGAAGGGTACATCTATGTCACCGCTGCGACATCGTAGGTGCGACAGTGGGATGAGGTCATGACAACCAATCAGAAGTCACTAGCGAAGCGTTAAAGTAAACATAGCTGTTGGAGATGCAGCTCAGCTTGAAAAATGCCCCCTCCATTATTTGAGCAATTTTCTCAAGACGTGACCTGAGACTGAAACGCCTGAAACGTCAGTTGACTCCGCTTTCTGTTTCCACCCAATGCACATTTTGGCAACCGCGCCCTGCTAACGCTTTGCGATATTTCCATCCCGGCTACACCTCGGCCGCCTGAATTCCAGCACTGTGTCCGAGTGTGTAAAAATGCCGTGCTACAGCCAAACACACATTGTCCCACTAAGTTCCCAACTTAAAATAGCTCATCAAGTTAGGCAGGAAAGAAAACATGCCACAAAAACTTTTTAGAGGACCACCTGTTGTCTATTATTTTTACATAGCACTTACTCATAAATCATAACACAGGGTAATTAATCAAGCTGTCAAAGAGAAGGTCAAAGGTTATGTGGGGGAGTCAGAAGGTCACGCATGGGCTGATAGAGGTCAGGGTCACACCGCATTCCTCATTATCAAGTTGGGATGAGAGACGGCCCGAGCAAACAAAAGTGAAAGCAGATGGAGAAGTGAGTGGATAAAAAAAAGGAGAAAATTTCACAAACAAAAAGAAAAGTGAAAGAAGAATGTCAGTTGCCTTCAAACAAGGAGGAGAATAGAGCAGAAATACATTGAGATGTTCTCAAAAGGTCTCACACAATACAAAGAAACTACAGTTTGATTATTTAAATACACTTAATATAACTCTCCATCCGATCTTTTTGCAAATATTAAGCAATGCCACAAAACAGGCATGGTAGTTCTGGTTCCATTTCACATCTGAAGTCAATACTTTCAAGGTGAATTAGACAAAAGGAACTGATTACCATGATGAATGCTGATGGATATACAAAATTGCTTCTAAATGCTGAAGTTTATTCCTGTTTATGGCTACAACCAATCGACGTTCAATAAAAAAGTTATAACCTGTTTGAATGATATATTAAGAACTATACTTTCATATACACAAATCCTCAAAAACACAAAGCATCGTAGAAGTCCCTCTGGATGACACAACAGTTATAAAATATTCTATCATTACACTGACCTGAATTAGATGCAGAATACTGTGCAAAATTAGCTGTCACCCTTTCCTCAAAATCTTTGTTAATCTCATTTTGAATGTTTGCAGCTTTATCAACACATGCATCAATGTCAGCTCCTTGGTTACTGAACCGCTGTACTTGGAAGAAGATATAATTAAAATGTTTTGGCACAGAAAAGGTGAAATTGTATCTTCCCCCGTTCCCTGAGGAGTCTGTAAAACATGTAGGATATATTGACAAACACGCACCCTTGTCTAGAGCCCTGACATCCCAGGTCACCCAACTGCTATTTATTTCAAAACATTCACTTTACACTTACCCAAACTGTCACCTGCTGTGTTACTAACTTTTAATGGATATTAGAGCTATAAAAACAATAAACTCTTCATTTCCTTTCTGTTACTGCCTTCTAATTCCTGCCGGCACTGGGTCTGCATCTATCTGCACGCTGGACTGTATGCATCTTATTTCACCATATATCGTATCTTTATGCTGGAAAATATAAAAGAGGCCATTAGTAGGTTTTACTTTGCTGTTTGTTAATGTGGTGCTAGCGCAGCTATACCAAACAAACCAATGTTCAAGGCTAACAAAACCTACCAGATTAGCTGCTACCAGGTCTTGAATTGACTGCTGAAAAGTTTTGAAAAGAATTAAAACGTTTTACATCTATCTGTAATTAGCAACGCAAATATGTCTAGGCGTAAGATCTGCAGTCCTGTTTCATGACCTTTGTTCCCATGGCCAAAACTGAATAAACATATCCACGAATTATCAGGATTTTACTCCCTCGGTTGTGTACCGCACTCTTGATAGGGAACTTTGTGTCTTCACAAGCACTGACTTCACGAAGATTTTCAGCAGAAAATTATTTCTCATGGCAAGTGAAACATGAGAAACTATGCTGGAGCACTAACTTAACTCTGTGAATGAACAGAAAATAACTATGTTCACGTTCAGACGCCGCTTCCAACGTTGTCCAACAACCCTTGGCCCCACCACCTCTCCCTGATGCGAGATCCGGGCTATCTGGAGAAACCACTGGAGGCTGAAGGGAACCCAACCCACCCCAGCCAGGCAGGCGGGACACAGGACGGCACGCAATCCGTCCCCAACGACCGCCCCAGCTGCAGCAACACTTTCTGCTCCTCTTCACTAAGTGCGCTCAGCCTTGGGGTCCATACAACCTACCACCTACCACCAAGGCCTGCCATCTTTTCATGGCACCTCATAGGAAGCCTTTCCGGAACTAAAGTCGGTACTCTGAAAGTTTTTTCCCCCTCTCTCTTCAGAAACTATTTTACTTTCTTTTCCAACACAAACTTCAGGAGCTTCAGAGGGGTACAAGACCTCAAACAAGAACCTCACGCACTTTTCCACTGAGCTGCAGAGATGAAGCTGGATTGCGGGATGTTGTAATGCTTCTATGGTGTTTCTCAGCATCCCATCAGCTGACAGTGAAAGTTCTCAACTGCAAATTCTTTTTCCAATCCACTCTGCCTCCTCCCAGAGAATGTCATCTTAATTATTCTCATTTGTACTTCATAATGAATATACCCCCAAATAGGCTTTAAATATGTATTTTTTGTATAGCGCAAGATGAAAAAGTAAGTAAATTTATTCTAAAATACACCTCATTTCCTTCCCTTTTTTAACAGTGCAAAATCTTTTCATAAACATTTTCTCTTCCTGAACCGCAGATGTTTTGATGGGCGCAGAGGTTTGTCTGGATTTGGAACATCTTTAGCTTGCAGAAAGGCAACCCAAGTCGCCAAGTTCTTCTACTTTACTTATCATCTCCAAGAATTTATATGTATTAAACGATTGCAGAGAAAGATTAAATGTCAATCTCTTGGAAGGTTTGTGTTTCAGTACTGTAAAAGGAAAATACATCATGCACAGAAGTGTTTTTGAAGTTACCCAACTCTCGAAAGACAGCTCTCATTTTGCGTTCGGCATTGTTTGTGACTGCAGTCTGAAAACC